>WFAB01001447.1:0-174012 GCA_018977245.1 Lethenteron camtschaticum | reverse complement strand
GTTTGCACGGTCGTAAGCAAGCAAGCAAGCACGCAAGCAAGCAAGCGAACTTATATAAAGGATTAAAAAAAGAGGAGGGGGAGTGAGGGAGGAGGTGGAGAGAGGGAGGAGGGGGGGGAGGTGGGAGGAGGGAGGGGGAAGGAGGGGAGGAGTGGTTCCGACTCCTAGCGTTGTGAAGAAGGGGCAGTGCCCATAACGTCGGCATATATCTATGCAACGCGCATTGGCCGTAGAGTTAAACGACTTTGGTCTCCACGCTGCATCAACGGAGGAGCAACAACAGCAGAATTACACGAATTATCTCTCTGCGAAAGCCCTGTGGTGAGTCTACGGTGCAGTGTTGAGTCTATGGGCAGTGTTGAGTCTATGGGCAGTGTTGAGTCTGTGGTGCAGTGTTGAGTCTATGGTGCAGTGTTGAGTCTATGGGCAGTGTTGAGTCTATGGGCAGTGTTGAGTCTGTGGTGCAGTGTTGAGTCTATGGGCAGTGTTGAGTCTATGGTGCAGTGTTGAGTCTATGGTGCAGTGTTGAGTCTATGGGCAGTGTTGAGTCTGTGGTGCAGTGTTGAGTCTGTGGTGCAGTGTTGAGTCTATGGCAGTGTTGAGTCTATGGGCAGTGTTGAGTCTATGGCGCAGTGTTGAGTCTGGTGCAGTGTTGAGTCTATGGGCAGTGTTGAGTCTATGGGCAGTGTTGAGTCTATGGTGCAGTGTTGAGTCTATGGGCAGTGTTGAGTCTATGGTGCAGTGTTGAGTCTATGGGCAGTGTTGAGTCTATGGCGCAGTGTTGAGTCTATGGTGAATGTTGAGTCTATGGTGCAGTGTTGAGTCTATGGGCAGTGTTGAGTCTATGGTGCAGTGTTGAGTCTATGGGCAGTGTTGAGTCTATGGCGCAGTGTTGAGTCTATGGGAAGTGTTGAGTCTATGGGCAGTGTTGAGTCTGTGCAGTGTTGAGTCTATGGTGCAGTGTTGAGTCTATGGGCAGTGTTGAGTCTTGGTGCAGTGTTGAGTCTATGGGCAGTGTTGAGTCTATGGCGCAGTGTTGAGTCTGGTGCAGTGTTGAGTCTGGTGCAGTGTTGAGTCTATGGGCAGTGTTGAGTCTGGTGCAGTGTTGAGTCTATGGGCAGTGTTGAGTCTATGGGCAGTGTTGAGTCTATGGGCAGTGTTGAGTCTATGGTGTAGTGTTGAGTCTATGGTGCAGTGTTGAGTCTATGGTGCAGTGTTGAGTCTGGTGCAGTGTTGAGTATGGTGTAGTGTTGAGTCTATGGTGCAGTGTTGAGTCTCAGTGTTGAGTCTATGGTGCAGTGTTGAGTCTATGGGCAGTGTTGAGTCTATGGTGCAGTGTTGAGTTTGTGTGCAGTGTTGAGTCTATGGTGCAGTGTTGAGTCTATGGTGCAGTGTTGAGTCTATGGTGCAGTGTTGAGTCTATAGACAGTGTTGAGTCTATGGTGCAGTGTTGAGTCTATGGTGCAGTGTTGAGTCTATGGTGCAGTGTTGAGTCTGTGGTGCAGTGTTGAGTCTGTGGTGCAGTGTTGAGTCTGTGGTGCAGTTTGAGTTTATGGTGCAGTGTTGAGTCTATGGACAGTGTTGAGTCTATGGACAGTGTTGAGTCTATGGTGCAGTGTTGAGTCTGTGGTGCAGTGTTGAGTCTATGGGCAGTGTTGAGTCTGGTGCAGTGTTGAGTCTACGTTGCAGTGTTGAGTCTATGGTGCAGTGTTGAGTCTATGGGCAGTGTTGAGTCTGGTGGAGTGTTGAGTCCATGGGCAGTGTTGAGTCTATGGTGCAGTGTTGTGTCTATGGGCAGTGTTGAGTCTATGGGCAGTGTTGAGTCTATGGGCAGTGTTGTGTCTATGGCAGTGTTGAGTCTATGGGCAGTGTTGAGTCTATGGTGCAGTGTTGAGTTTATGGTGCAGTGTTGAGTCTATGGTGCAGTATTGAGTCTATGCTGCAGTGTTGAGTCTATGGTGCAGTGTTGAGTCTATGGTGCAGTGTTGAGTCTATGGGCAGTGTTGAGTCTATGGGCAGTGTTGAGTCTGGTGCAGTGTTGAGTCTATGGGCAGTGTTGAGTCTATGCGCAGTGTTGAGTCTATGATGTCGTGTTGAGTCTATGGGCAGTGTTGAGTCTATGGGCAGTGTTGAGTCTATGGTCAGTGTTGAGCCTATGGGCAGTGTTGTGTCTATGGGCAGTGTTGAGTCTATGGGCAGTGTTGTGTCTATGGGCAGTGTTGAGTCTATGGGCAGTGTTGAGTCTATAGTGCAGTGTTGAGTCTATGGGCAGTGTTGAGTCTATGGTCAGTGTTGAGTCGATGGGCAGTGTTGTGTCTATGGGCAGTGTTGAGTCTATGGGCAGTGTTGAGTCTATGGTGCAGTGTTGAGTCTATGCGCAGTGTTGAGTCTATGGGCAGTGTTGAGTCTATGGGCAATGTTGAGTCTATGGTGCAGTGTTGAGTCTGGCAGTGTTGAGTCTATGGCGCAGTTTTGAGTCTATGGTGCAGTGTTGAGTCTATGGAAATGTTGAGTCTATGGGCAATGTTGAGTTTATGGGCAGTGTTGAGTCTGTGGACAGTGTTGAGTCTATGGGCAGGGAGCGATGCCTTCATCCAGCAGTCGATTTATCATGGCTGTTGCTGACAGTGAATGACGCACCTATCCACCTCGTTTCTAACCCACACAGCCGCCCAAAGTACGGGGAGACTGTGATCCTCCAGCCGAATTAAACCATAAGGGTCACCAAATTGCCCAAACGACGCGGCTCTAGGCGAGGAAACGGCAGCCATTTTGTTTCTCTCCACCCGTCCCCGCCCACCTCCTCACCCAGATAACAAAATGGCCGCCGGACCCAAGCACGCGGCCGCTACGACGACGGCGACAGCCGCGCCCCACTGGACCCTCCACGTGGGCGGCGCGGAGGCGATGAACCTGATGCTTGGCGCGCTGGACGGGAGGTTCGCGGAGAGCCGGGACGAGCTGGGCTCCAAGGTCGAGGGCTTGGCGAGGGCCGGCAGGTTGCTCCGGGCAATCGGGCCGATCGGCGCGGCGACCGTGGAAGGCCCGACCTCGACCGCGGNTTCAATCGCCACATCGACCGCCGTCGCCTCCGAGGCCGTCGTAAAGGTGCTCCGGTACTCGGCAAGGCCCTGGACTTCTCGGCGGACGTGGAGAGCCAGGCAGAAGAGGCCGTGGCGTTGCGGAAGGTGGCCGCGGTGGTGGCGGCCCTCGCAGAGTGTCTGGGGAATCCGAGCAGGGGGCGACGAGAGGAAGAGGGGCGGCGAGGCGCTGGACCTGGCGATGGCCATCAAGGTTCTGAGCGCGCTCCAGAAGACGCTGCCGGACCTCCCAGGGCGGCAGCGGTCGAAGCCGAAGGGCCGGACGAAGGTCCCGTCGGGCCGTCGCCGAAGTGGCGCGTCTCGGATAACGTTCTGTTCGCGCTGCAAACGGGACTGGACCTGGCGGCCGAGTTGATGGATAGGTTCGGGAAGATCGAGTCGAGCAAGTGGGTGCGAGTCGTCGTCAAGGCGATCACCTTCACGAGAGCAGTCATCAAACTCAGAAAAGCCCGGCGGCCCAGGGATGATGGCGGGGCAGCTTTTGGGTCAAAGTGGGGCTTGGTTAAGCAGCTCGCAGCGTCGCGTCAGGCGTTGGCACGGCCCCACCGCAGTCTAGCTCACGGCAGAGGTCGCAAACGGGTTTTGATTCCTTACCCGTACCCGGCCGTACCAGGGTCGCAAACGGGTACCCGTACCAGTACCCTACCGATACCCGGCTACCCGTACCCAATGTTGATAGCTTCAATGTTGATAGCTTCAAAAAACCCGNCTGGGTACGGTAGGGTACGGGTATCGGGTAGCCGATTGCGACCTCTGGGATGAAGCCATGTTGGAGGCGGGTGGGTTGATTCTAGGAACTTGAATTGTGAGAAGAGACAAGACGTTGGGAAATGAGTGACAAACGGTGACTCACCAGTGACTCACGGCCTACCCGTACCCGGCCGCACCAGGGTCGCAAATGGGTACCCGTACCCGGCTGGGTACGGGTAGCCGGGTATCGGGTAGGGTACGGGTATCGGGTACCCGGTTGCGACCTCTGGTTCACGGCAGGGGGCCCGGCAACCTGCGGTTCCGTAGATCCACGGGTTGCGTGCCGGTGGCTCTCTTCGAGGGGCGCCGCTCCTTCGTGACCGTCGTTTATCAAGGACCGTCTGCCGTTTCGTATTCCACAGCAGCGCACGGTGGAGGCTCTTAAAATGCGGGGTGCTTAAAAAAAAATGTTAGCGCTTATTTGGGACCATGGTTTTTAATGGAAAAAGAATGGAGAATAATAGAGCGTGACATGATAACAAATGTAATGTTGATAGCTTCAAAAAGTCAGAGTCTATCCCACTTCTTTGGGTCTTTCGGTAAAGTCACGTAGATAGGTTCAAAGAAAATGACAAAAAAATGTTTCGTTATTTTCTTTGAATCTTTCTACGTGACTTTACCGAAGGACCCAAAGAATGTGAGTTCCTGCAGTCACAAAAGAGTAAGTCTCCCACTTGTTCGCCATCATTGTCAACACACGCCTGGAATCTTCTCCAGGTGGTCTCAGAGCCCGGAGGCACATTTCTTGTGGTGTTGCAAAATTTCAGAAGCGATAACATTTTTTTTGAAGCACCCTGATTTCGAGGTATTATTTCTTTTAACATAATCCGGAAAAAATGCTCTCACCCTACTTCGTTTGCCCACCCCTCAAGCTAAGTGGACCCCCTCCTCCTGTTGGATATATAGACTTTTTCCAAAATTGATATTAAGAATAATTCTGCCAATATTTTTTAAATAATAATCAATCAGGATGTACTATTGGAACCTCATTTGCCAGTAAAAAATATGGTAATTGTTTTTTTACCCTTCTATCTGGCAACAAAACTGACACCTTTTTTACAAGGAGTCATGTTTGCGTAGACCACAATACCTGCAGCCATAATGCAAACAAAAAACATAACTCTGATAACAGGACAGTGCATATATTAGAGAAAGGGTGGAAAAGCGATATTAAAGTTGCTTAACACAGAAGAGTCTGAGTGGTGCCTTCCTAAGTTCATGCAAAGAATCTTAATTATAAGAACTGTTTCTGCGGTGAGATCTGAATTTTGAGACCTGACATAAGCACACTAAGACATCATCAGTAAAAGTGAGAATCATTGTATTATCCTGATTGATAATACAACCTAGATAACGAAGCCGAGCCTAATTAGCACAATTAATACACTTGCATAACTTCATAGAATTACACCATCTTCATTGTATTATCCTGATTGATTACACTGGTCAACAAAAAAATTAAAAAAATTCTGGCTTAATTTCAGGGTGCTGATTCCAAATCTGATCTCAGATTTGCTCTATCACATCTCATTTTTGTGCTATCGGCATACCCCATTTTCATTGATTTTACCCGAAATTAACTCCGTCACTTATGATTGCAAGTTGTTGCGAGTCAGTGACTGCTTTAGTGTTAAAATATGGTGCTGTATTTTTAGGATAGTGTGTTTATATCATTTATGTAGATATCCACATTCATTTAATATTTTTCTTCCGCAGTTTTTATTGAAAATGCAATATTTGATAGACAAAAACTGATGCCAGATTTGGAATCAGCACCCCAAAATTACCTTAAACCCGTTGGAATACCTCATACCAGAAAAAGTGTGTTGACCAGTGTAATGCAACCCGAGACAACAAATCCAAGCCCAATTATAAAAATTACATAAATTAGGATAATCACATGCACAACTTCAGAGTACACCTTCCTAATTAGCATAAACGCATACTTTACACAATTACACAAATTAGCATAATTCACGCTCAATTTGCATTTAATTTGTATTATTTTTACAAACAATTCAAGACCCAATATATACAACACTCCGCCGCCCAGAGGGCAGCTGTCCCTGCGTGGCAGAAAGCGTGCAGCAGCACCGGCATGCGGGTCGATGTCACCCTGCCAGTCAGGGATCGTGTCGTGAATGAAAGGGTTCGGCCCCAGAAGGAATCGCTTCATGAAACGTGGAAACATTTTTCCCGGCACCGCTGTCAGTGCCGGATGAAGCTAAAAGTTGAAGGCAGTATAGTACTATAGTAATAGATAGTGCCGGATGAAGCTAGTGCGGGGCCTGCAGCATGTGTTGTTATAAATGGGCACTAAATGAATACACATTAATATTAAAACACGTTAATATTAAAACAGATAAATGTTTAACTTGCAGAGTAAAGTAATTGTATTTTTTCACTTTCTATACAGCCAGATAATACGACAAATCGCAAACCTTAAACACCCAGTCGTTCATAAAAGTTGAAGGGTGGTATAGTACTATAGTAATAGAGCAAGTGCAGAATCACTGAACCGGAATTGATAGCTTGAAAGCATTTAGCGCGGGAGCCCTTGAAAGTGCCGGGGTCCGTAGCATTTGCTACTTTTGCTACTAGGATCATCCGGCACTGGTAGAAGGGGTGAATTCTTTGGCGTGTGCGGAGGAGTGGTGGTGGTGAGGTATATGAACGAATACAACGAATCTGTAATAAACGGGAGGTGTGTCCACGTTTCGTCTTTGAGAAAATGAATTTGCGAGGGACGCAGCGAGGGAGAGCGACAAAGATGCAGAGACAGAGGACATCCAGACCTTGAGCGCCCAGAGTGTGAATTTTATTGGGCAGTACGACCACCAGACTATAACAAAAACACGTAAATCAACCACATCCATCAATCCATTCACCATCCAATACAACTATCCATCCATCAATCTGTCCATTAATCAATCAGTGCATACATACATACGTTCATCAAACAGTCCATCAATTAGTTTATCACTCAGTCCATCAGTCAATCAATCTGTCCATCACTCCGTCCATTAATCAATCAGTGCATATGTAGGGGTATAGCGCTGGCTGCTGGCGGAAAAGAGGTAACTGCGGTGAACGGCAGTACTCACACCAGCAGGCCACGGTATATACGAGAGGGGGCATCTTGGGGAAAGTTCATAGAATGGGCCCATCAGGGAGCCCTGGCAACCCGCCAGTAGGTTCCAGAAAGGGGTGTGGTCGGGGCGGAGCAAGGCCGCGCTGGGAGTCTAAAAGGGGCCCTGAACGGGAGCTCGGGGCTGTCGCTGGAAGCGGGATCCTCATCGTGCTGCTCAAGTCCACCGTCATCGCCATCTCCTCGCCGTCGTGTCCGTCTTCACCATCCCGGGGCGCTGTTAGTCAGACGGCCTACCAACTGTTCTACCTTAGTAGTGCCGCTGACAATAGACGGTCTTAATAATAATCATAGTGTGCACCCACGTAGGGTGTTGTGTGTTACCCGATGGTGCTTGTTAATAAAAAAAAAGTGCCTCCAAGTCTTACTGTATCCTGGTTGAGTCACTACACATACATCCATCAAATGTTTTCATCAAACTCCTGCAGTCAGACTTTACAAAACCCCTCCCCCCGTGCCTATATAAAGCCACAACAGCAGATCATTCTTTCTCACCTGATGACGGACGCTTGTGTTGCGATCGAAACGTCGTGTCTTATTATTTTTTCTAGCTACGTGACTTTACCGAAAGAACCAGAGAGTATGGATTCCTGCAGTCACGAAAGCTTCAAATTAAGATTAGTCCATGAATCAGTCCATCAATTAGTTTATTACTCAGCTCATCAATCAATCTCTGTCCATCAATCCGTCCATTACACAATCAGTGCATGATCCATCAATGTGTTCATCAATCAGTCCATCAATTAGTTTATCACTCAGCCCATCAGTCAATCAATCAGTCCATGAATCAGTGCATGCATCCATCAATTTGTTCATCAATTTGTTTATCAATCAGTCCATCAATCAGTCCATCAATTAGTTTATCACTCAGCCCATCAGTCAGTCAATCTGTCCATGAATCCATCCATGAATCAGTGCATGATCCATCAATTGTTCATCAATCAGTCCATCAATCAGTTTATCACTCAACCCATCAATCAGTCAATCAATCTGTCCATCAATCCATCCATTAATCAATCAGTGCATAATCCATCAATTTGTTCATCAATTTGTTTATCAAACAGTCCATCAATCAGTCCATCAATCAGTTTATCACTCAACCCATCAATCAGTCAATCGGCCCACCAACCCCTCATTCAATCCGTGGCGCGCGTGCCTCAGAACGTAGCGAGTGCCCAGCGTGGTCGTGTGGCAGCACGCTGACCTCCCGCTCGGCACGCCCGCACAGCAGGCAGTGCATGGCGTACGCCCGGTAGCCCCCGGACAGCGCGCACGTGAACTCGTGCGTGGCCACCGCGTGGCCGCACGCCGCACACACGTGCTCGTACGTCACCACCTCCTCCTCCTCGTCGTCTTCGTCGTCGTCATCTTCGTCGTCTTCATCGTCGTCGCTATCGTCGCTGTCATTGCTTCCCTCCCCGCGCCTCTCGCGTGCGCCGCTCGCCACCACCGCCACTGCCACCACCGCCATCACCACCACCATCAACGCCGCCACCGCCACCATCAACACTGCCACCGCCACCGGCACCACCACCACCATCAACGCCACCACCGCCACCACCACCATCAACGCCTTCACCACCACTGCCACCACCACCATCACCACCACCATCAACGCCACCACCGCCACCATCAACGCCGCCACCGCCACCACCACCATCAACGCCACCATCAACACTGCCACCACTGTCACCTCCTCCACCACCACCATCACCACCATCACCACCACCACCGCCACCGCCGCCGGCGGTCACGGCACCGGTCGCCCCACTGCGCCGCCGCCGCCGTCGTCGGCCACCGTCCCCGGGCCGCCGCACCTGCCGTCCGCGGCGTCGACGGCGTCGCGGCGCCTGCAGGCGGCGCAGGCGGCAAAGTTGAGGAGGAAAGCGCCGGTCTCCAGGCAGGTGGAGCCCCGGCGGGAACGCCGTCACGACGCAGCCCACGCACATGGCTGGCGCTCTGCTCTCCACGCGGCCCACCAACCCCACCACACCGACAGACAGAGCACTGCTGATGAGACGCCGAAAGGTCGAGACCGCTCCATATCACCAGTTTCAATTCAAACTTTCACTTCACTTTACGTATCTCGAATCCCCCGACGTAAGAACACCCCAAACTTACGAGCATCATCGACATATGGACACCCGACTTACGGACACCCGACTTACGGACACCCGACTTACGGAACCCGACTTACACCCGACTTACGGACTCCCCGACTTACGCACGCGACGGCTTTTTAAATTTTTTATATCAGCGGTCGGGAACCTATGGCTCGCGAGCCATATATGGCTCTTCCGGTGACGGCATATGGCTCCCAGACAATTTGTAGTTGAAACATTTTTTAAAAAATAAAATCAGTTTGGAACTGATTTTAAAATACTTGTGATATTGCTTAATAATAGTGTGTCTTTTAAAGTAAACAGAAATTAGTTTTGAAGATAAATTTCACGGGTCACGGGTCCCGTGACCACAAGTCGCATTAAAAGTAAGACATTTAATTTATTATACGTAAAAATACTATATGGCTCTCAATGAAAGATATTTAGAAATATTTGGCTTTTATGGCTCTCCAGTCAAAAGGTTCCCGACCCCAGTTTTATATTAAGTTCGCTTGCTTGCTTGCTTGCTTACGACCGTGCAAATCTTTCGGTAGTTTTTTAACCCACTTCCCGTGATCCAATCGAGCTGACATTTAGCACACAGACTCGTTGTGCGAGACAATTAATGTTTTTTTTCCAAAATGTTACACTGTTTAGGGAAAACAAATTAAATATGTAATTACAATTGCTTAATACTGGCAGACAATCATCTGACCCATAGGTGGCAGCCATCTCAAGCCAGAGGACGAGAGGACTCTAGCCGCCACGCATATAAAGGATTTATAGTGAAAAACTTTGTTTTTACGGGTTATACTTATTTTATTTTAAGTCGATCTGCACGCCGTAGCTGGCGGCTTTCGGCCGCTCTCGACGGAGGCGCTCAGCCGCGGACGTTCAAAAGCCGCAAGCAAAATCATCTAAATTAGCTTAAAAAAATAAGTATAACCCGTAAAAACAAAGTTTTTCACTCTAAATCCTTTATATGCGTGGCGGCTAGAGTCCTCTCGTCCTCTGGCTTGAGATGGCTGCCACCTATGGGTCAGATGATTGTCTGCAGTATTAAGCAATTGGTAATTAAATATTTAATTTGTTTTCCCTAAACAGTGTAACATTTTGGAAAAAAAATTTCACGAACATTAATTGTCTCGCACAACGAGTCTGTGTGCAAAATGTCAGCTCGATTGGATCACGGGAAGTGGTTAAAAAACGACCGAAAGATTTGCACGGTCGTAAGCAAGCAAGCAAACTTAATATAAAGGATTTAAAAATGTTATGCGGTCCTCGACTTACGAACGCGTTGCTACCCATAGAATTGCTCCGTCGTGTAGCTACCGCGGGCGAACGGCTGCGTTCGACGTTCACAGCTAATCATCTAAACACCCTTACATCTTAACTATAGATCTGTTTTAAATTAATT
This sequence comes from Lethenteron camtschaticum, assembly GCA_018977245.1. Classification (NCBI taxonomy): domain Eukaryota; kingdom Metazoa; phylum Chordata; class Hyperoartia; order Petromyzontiformes; family Petromyzontidae; genus Lethenteron; species Lethenteron camtschaticum. The sequence continues at coordinate 163,494 of WFAB01001447.1, read as the reverse complement.
TTTAAAAATATCTTACATATTACGCTACATACAGTCCTCGACTTACGAACATCCTGCTCTAAGGCGGCTGTTTCGTTTGCTACCAGCTGTAGGATGCCCGCTGATCTGCTCCGTCGTAGCTATAGATTAAGTATAGATCTGTTATAGATTAATTATAGATTAACGATGGAGCTGTTATAGATTCATTATTGAATGATCACCGCACTGAAGGAACGTTCAGTCACAGAGATCAGTTTACCTTACGGCAGGTGTCGTAAAAATAAGTGACGGGTGTCGTAAAACACAACGGTAGAGGAGGGGGTTACGGCAGGTGTCGTAAAACACAACTCTAGATTTACGGCAGGTGTCGTAAAATCGTGTCCTCGTCAAGTGGCGTAAAAGTGACTGAGGGTGTCGTAAAACACAACACTATGCTTTACGGCAGATTTACGTTAGGGGTCGTAAAACGACTGCTGGTGTCGTAAAAAACAACCTTCGCTTTGCGGCAGTGAACCTGTGTTTACGTCGAGTGTCGTAAAATTACAGTTGGTGTCGTAAAACACACCAAAACACACGGTTTACGGCAGCTCTCGAGGCCAGGAGAAGTAGCGCGCGCCATGGAATCGAGGTAGGTCACGTGGAGTGTGTGTCACGTGGCGTGTGTGTCACGTGTGGGTCACGTGGTGTGTGTGTCACGTGGCGTGTGTGTCACGTGTGGTCACGTGGTGTGTGTCACGTGGTGTGTGTGTCACGTGGAGTGTGTGTCACGTGGTGTGTGTGTCACGTGGTGCGGTGTGTGTGTCACGTGGAGCGTGTGTCACGTGGTGCGTGGGTCACGCGGCGCGTGCGGTCACGCGGCGCGTGTGGTCACGCGCGCGTGTGTGTAACGTGTGTGTGTGGGTCACGTGGTGTGTGTAGCCACCACAGCGGCTAAATGGGGCTCTGGACGGGTGCGAGGGCTGGTAACCCCTCCACCTTCAATTAACTTACCGTTAAACCACGACGACAAATTTGAATTACTAAGCTTGTGCGGAGGCCCCGGGGGACAGGCGTCTATGACATCTCCTGGCCAAACCCATTTGGCGGAGCCAGGAGACTGAATCTTCACCCTCGGGGCTCCTCCAGAAACAACGTGTGGCCACGTGGAATGTTCGAACGCTCACTGCGGAGGAGAGGCTGCCACTCCTCTGTCGGGAGCTGGACCGGTACCGCCTGGATCTCTGCGGTATTCAGCAGGTCCGGTGGTCCGGCTCTGGCTCCTGCCACCATGAGGGGTGGACAGTCCTCTACTCGGGGAGGACTGCCAAACAACAGCGAGTGGCTCTTCTTCTGGACAAAAGAATGAAGGGGCGTGGGAGCGTGGCGGTGAGGTGTGGGAAGCTGTAAGCCCAGGCTACTTTGGGCTCGCCTTCCTATCAACCAGAGGCGAGGAGTGGTGGTCGTGGTTACTTATGCCCCTAACGAAGACGAACATCCAGGGAGGATGCAGCCAAGGCCGATAAGGTTGCTGAGGAAATGGAGTCTGCCTCAGTGGCCCGCGATCACAAATCAAATATTGAGAGGTCACCCCTGTGAGTGGCTGGCTGAGGTGCCAAATGTTGAGCAAGTACTGAAGGCGATCCGGAGTCTGAGACCAGGAAGGCACCGGGCAGAGATGATCTCCCAAGTGAAATGCTGAGGGAGGGTGGCGTTTGTGCACAGACTGCCCTACATAACATCATAGCAACAGTCTGGACCACTGGACGGGTTCCGCAGGATTGGAAGGATGCCCTGGTGGTCCCCTCTTTAAGAAGGGGACCGCACAGACTGTAACAACTACAGGGGCATCTCACTCCTCCGTGTGCCGGGAAAGGTCCTGGCAAGGATTATTCAACATCGCCTTGCTAGGCACGCTGAGGAGAGGCTTGCGGAGCCCCAATGCGGTTTCAGGAAAGGGCGGTCCTGCACGGATGCCATATTTTCTGTCCGTCTGCTACAGCAGAGGTGTAGGGAATTCCAACAAGACCTACATCTCTGATTGACACAGAGACCCATAGACTCACACAAAGTCCCATTGGTGAGCTCCTCCTGCAGGCAAGGCTGCGTTGGCTGGCTGGATCCTGTATCCCGCATGCCCTGTCAACCGCATGCCTAACCAGCTTTTCTTCAGCCGGATCAAGGGGCTAAACGGGCATGGCACGGGCTAGAGAGGAGATGGAGTGATGTGGTACAGGAGGATGTGGAGCTGAGTGGACTTGCCGATGGAGGAGGCTCGTGAAGGACGTACTGGGCAGTTGGAGGCACGTCCAACAACAACGGAGGAGCGACGCTCACAACAACGAGCGGAGCTCCGGTGGCTAAAGCACAGCAAGTTGGCACAGTAGGGGCACAGGTGGTGCATCAGTCATCTGTCTCGTCGTCGACCCGTGGCACCTGCTGGGTCTGTCCCGTGACCTCCTGGCACCTAGCCTGGCACAGTAGGGGCACAGGTGGTGCATCATGGGTCACTCGCGTCAGTCGACCCGTGGCACCTGCTGGGTCTGCCCCGTGACCTCCTGGTGCACCTAGTGGCACAGTAGGGGCACAGGTGGTGCATCGGTCATCTCGAGTCAGTCGACCCGTGGCACCTGCTGGGTCTGCCCGTGACCTCCTGGTGCACCTAGCTGGCACAGTAGGGGCACAGGTGGTGCATCNGCCNGTCATCTCNGTCAGTCGACCCGTGGCACCTGCTGGGTCTGCCCGTGACCTCTGGTGCACCTAGCCTGGCACAGTAGGGGCACAGGTGGTGCATCAGCCAGTCATCTCGGTCAGTCGACCNGTGGCACCTGCTGGGTCTGCCGTGACCTCCTGCACCTAGCCTGGCACAGTAGGGGCACAGGTGTGCATCGCCAGTCATCTCAGTCGACCCGTGGCACCTGCTGGGTCTGCCCGTGACTCCTGCAGCGGGCGTTCGACACTTCACGTGGCCTCAAGGTGCACATGGCCTGGCACAAGCGTCGTGGTGACATCAACGCCCCTTGTGGCGAATGGCGGTTGTTGTTGTTGTAACNTGGTGTGTGGGTCACGTGGTGTGTCCCCCCCCTGTCTCCCCCCAGAGCCCCCCCCCCNTGTGCGTGCCCCCGNGCTCTCTATGTTTGGCGGTCGGTGATCCGGGGGCTCNTCCCGGCGGCGCGGCGGTGCGCGGGAGCCAGAGTGGAGAGCTCGGCGAAGACGCGGCGACGGTTAGGTGGAGGGGTGGTGAGGAGGAGGTGGTGGAGTGTGGAGGAGANGTGGGAGGAGGGGTAGAGGTGGACAGGTGGAGAGAGGCTATGGAGGAGGAGGTGGAGGAGGAGGTGGAAGTGGTGGAGGAGTGAGGAGGAGGTGGACGCGGGAGACGTGGTGACGCGCGGGGACGGGACAGCAGCTGGAGCCTCTCGGCTGATNAGCACGTGACANGGGAGACACGGGGAGATACGGGGAGAGACACGGAGACACGGGACAGGGAGACACTGGGACAGGGAGAGAGACACAGGGGAGGGAACACTGGGGGAGACACGGAGACACGGGACAGGGAGACACTGGACAGGGAGACAGGGCTCATGGAGTCTATGGGTCTCTGTGTGAGTCTGTGGGTCTCTGTGTGAGTCTATGGGTCTCTGTGTGAGTCTAGGGTCTCCGTGTGAGTCTGTGTGAGTCTATGGGTCTCTGTGTGAGTCTATGGGTCTCTGTGTGAGTTTATGGGTCTCTTTGTGAGTCTATGGGTCTCTGTGTGAGTCTATGGGTCTTCGTGTGAGTCTGTGTGAGTCTATGGGTCTCTGTGTGAGTCTATGGGTCTCTGTGTGAGTTTATGGGTCTCTGTGTGAGTCTATGGGTCTCTGTGTGAGTCTATGGGTCTCTGTGTTAGTCTGGATGTCTGTGTGAGGCTATTGGTCTCTGTGTGAGTCTATGGTCTCTGTGTGAGTCTATGGGTCTCTGTGTGAGTCTATGGGTCTCTGTGTGAGTGTGTGAGTCTGTGGGTCTCTGTGTGAGTCTATAGGTCTCTGTGTGAGTCTATGGGTCTCTGTGTGAGTCTATGGGTCTCTGTGTGAGTCTATGGGTCTCTGTGTGAGTCTATGGGTCTCTGTGTGAGTCTATGGGTCCTGTGTGAGTCTATGGTCTGTGTGAGTCTATGGGTCCTGTGTGAGTCTATGGGTCCTGTGTGAGTCTATGGGTCTCTGTGAGTCTGTGGGTCTCTGTGAGTCTATGGGTCTCTGTGTGAGTCTATGGGTCTCTGTGTGAGTCTATGGGTTCTGTGTGAGTCTATGGGTCTGTTAGTCTATGGTCTCTGTGTGAGTCTGTGGGTCTCTGTGTGAGTCTATGGGTCTCTGTGTGAGTCTATGGGTCTCTGTGTTAGTCTGTGGGTCTCCGTGTGAGTCTGTGGGTCACTGTGTGAGTCTATGGGTCTCTGTGAGTCTATGGGTCTCTGTGTGAGTCTATGGGTCTCTATGTGAGTCTATGGGTCTCTGTGTGAGTCTATGGGTCTCCGTGTGAGTCTATGGGTCTCTGTGTGAGTCTATGGGTCTCTGTGTGAGTCTATGGGTCTCTGTGTGAGTCTATGGGTCTCTATGTGAGTCTGTGTGAGTCTATGGGTCTCCGTGTGAGTCTATGGGTCTCTGTGTGAGTCTATGGGTCTCTGTGTGAGTCTATGGGTCTCTATGTTAGTCTGTGGTCTCCGTGTGAGTCTGTGGGTCACTGTGTGAGTCTGTGGGTTGATGGTGATGATGCTGATGATGTTGATGTGTTGATGATGTTGATGGTGATGTTGATGTGTTGATGTGTTAATGATGATGTTGATATTGGTGATGGTGTTGGTGATATTGATGGTTATGATCTTGATGATGGTGATATGGTGATGTTGATGATGGTGATGATGGTGATGATGATGGTGATGATGATGGTAATAATGATGGTGATGATGATGATGGTGATGTGTTCCCCAGGGCCAGGTCTCCGCTCAAACACCGACGACGAGCATCAGGACGACGTCAACAACGACGTCAACAACGTCAACAATGACGTCAGCGGCGTCCTCCCCATCAAGATCATCGTCACCACGACCACCACCATCGCCATCATCAGGGCGACATCACGATCGGCGACGGTGGTGATGGTAGTGATGATGGTGATGATCACGGTGGTGGTGGTGATGATGATGATGGTGATGATGTCGCGATGACGACGACGACGACGACGATGATGGCGATGGTGGTGGTGGGCTCACTCGCCAGGGCTCTATCATTCCAGCCGCCTCCAATCCTTGCAATGCCTTCGATCCCTCCTCCTGACAAGAGGAGGTGGTGGAGGAGGATGTGATGGTGGGTGGTGGAGGTGGTGATGGAGGTGGCGGACGAGGAGGAGAAGGCACGGCGACGTGAGTAGACATAGCACCGTGCGGAGGAGGGAGCGGAGGAGCGATGGTCTCGCTACCTGCGCACATCTGCTCTGCGACGCTGACGATTAGGCCCCGGTACCCCCCGGCGGGGCAAGCCGGGCCCGGGCTCGCGCCCGAGTCGGGCCGGGTGCCCGGGTCCGGCCTGGGATTCGGGGTCCAGGGCACCGCTGCTGGCGGCGTTGAGGGTGGTTGGGCGGCCGGGACGCGGCGCTGGAGAGCGGTAGGAGGAGGAGAGGGAGAAGGGGTGAGGGAGGAATTGGAGGGGAGGAAGAGAGACAGGAGGAGGTGAGGGAGGAGAGGNAGGAGGAGACGAGGAGGAGGAGGAGTGGGTGGAGACTTTGCCGCGGAGTTTGCGGACCGCGCCTGCGTGCAGATCGTGAGCGACTGCACCTGGACAGGTGGGTGCGGGGGCCTCCCTCCCCCTTCCCCACCCAGGTCGCCTCGGACTAAACGAGCGCCTCGTTGTGAGCCCTGTCCCCTGGCGGGACAGCTGTGTCGTCAAAAACAACTCAACACAACAACACAATTCATAATCAACGGTTTGGGTTTAGATGGCGTTATTTATAAATGTGTCGTAACCCTCCACACCCGACACGGCCAATCAGTAAAAATTAACCCGTAAAAACAAAGTTTTTCACTATAAATCTTTTATATGCGTGTTGAATGGGCCACAACCCAGCCCACATTGGTCTTTGAAACGGGTGGCTAGAGTCCTCTCGTCCTCTGGCTTGAGATGGCTGCCACCTATGGGTCAGATGATTGCCTGCCACCATTAAGCAATTGGTAATAAAATAAATAAATTGGCCTAAAAGTGTAAAATTTTGGAAAAAAAAATTTCACGAAAAGAAATTGTCACGCACAACGAGTCTGTGTGCAAAATGTCAGCTCGATTGGATCACGGGAGTGGGTTAAAAACGACCGAAAGATTTGCACGGTCGCAAGCGCGCAAGCAAGCAAGCGAACTTAATATAAAGGATTTAAAAGTGTCACGCTGACAAAAGACAATTAGTTCACTGCTTTAGCCCACCGGTGTGTTGAAGTGTGAAACCACAAAATTTACAATTTGAGTAGCAAGACGTTTCGCTGGTAATTGCATCCAGCATCATCGGGCAATTCGCCAGAATGGTGAGGCTCTGTTGTGTCTCCCGTTCTTATATAGAGCAGCAGTAGGGTGACGTCATCATTAACTCATCAGGTGCAACGATTTGAGGGCGGGGGTTATTGTAATTATATACTAGAATGGGTGGTGGAGGGTTACGACACATTTATAAATAACGCGATCTAACCCAAAAACGTTGATTATGAATAATATTGGTCGCGAAAGCCTGCGTGTTAAACAACAACACAACACAACAACAACAACACACAACAACACAACAACACAACAAAAAACAACAACTACACAACAACACAACACTACCACACAACAACAACTACACAACAACACAACTACACAACAACAACGACTACACAACAACAACTACACATCAACAACAACAACACAACTACACAACAACTACACAACAACAACGGAGCTTTACAGCTCGCCGGAGTCCTCCTGCCGTAGGAGCAAATATTCCCATTTGGATGCGGCTCTCCACCGCCACCACCGCACCACCACCACTACCACCACAACCAACCAACAACAACAACCGCCATTGCCACTAAGTGGCGGTGACGTCACCACGAGCTTGTGCCAGGCCATGTGCACCTTGAGGCCACGTGAAGTGTCGAACGCCCGCTGGCAGGAGGTCACGGGAGACCCAGGTGCCACGGGTCGACTGACTGAGATGACTGGCTGATGCACCACCTGTGCCCCTACTCTGCCAACTTGCTGTGCTTTAGCCACCCGGCGCTCCGCTCTTCTCTGCCCTCCGTTGTTGTTGGAGGGCGACTGCCTCCAACTCCCAGTAGCGTCCTTCACGAGCCTCCTCCACGAGCCGATCTTGACACCGCTGGTACCGTCATGGCAAGTCCACTCAGCTCCACATCCTCCATCTCTTCTCTAGCCCGTGCCGCGCCCATTTAGCCCTCGTCCGGCCTGTCTAGGCATTGTGGGCTGCTCACACAACGCAGCCTGGTCAACTCAGGATGGATCGTAGGCAGGCCAGCCTAAATGTTTCTAACCGGCGAAGATGTTCATTAGAGGTCCACGTTTCGCAAGCGTAGAGAAGGGAGGGAATGACTGTGGCGAGAAGACCGAAGCTTCGTGCGGAGCGACAGACCAGTAGCTTCCACACGCGTTACGCACCGATGAAATAATGCCTCTCGACTGCTACGGAGTGAGACCTCTGCTGTCAAACCGGAGCAGGTCATGAGCACACTGCCCAGGTATGGGAAACTCTCACTCTCTCCACAACTGCCCTATCACCAATTGGGAGTTGTGGGGTGGAGTGTCCGATGGTTCAAAATACCCAGGCAGGTGCTTAGTTTTTGTGGGCTGATGTAAGGCCCCACCTCTTCGTGGCACGCTCCAGTTCAGCAGCAGCACCTCCAACTCCTCTGAGCAGCAACTCCAGATCATCGGCATACATAACGTGGTTGAGCAATAGGGAGCCATCCCTTGACCACACCCGGCATCGATCAGCTTCCGAACTACGTGGTCGAAATAGATGTTAAATAATGTGGGAGCCAGAGGACATCCCTGTCGCACCCCAAGGTGAACAGGGAATGGCTCTCCCGGCCATGTAGTTTTACCCGGNCCCACTCACCATCATGAAGGTCCTTAATGATCGTGAGCAGAGTCAGGACTCAAAAAGCATGAAGAACAATGCATAGCCCAGGCCTACTGATGGTATCATAGGCCTTGACCAGGTCATAAAGCAGAGATGTAGTCTTGTTGGAATTCCCTACACCTCTGCTGTAGCAGACAGACAAAATATGGCATATGTGCAGGACCGCTTTCCTGAAACCGCATTGGGGTTCCGCAAGCCTCTCCTCAGCGTGCCTGGCAAGGCGATGTTGAATAATTGCCAGGACCTTTCCCGGCACACGAGGAGTGAGATGCCCCTGTAGTTGTTACAGTCTGTGCGGTCCCCTTCTTAAAGAGGGGACCACCAGGGCATCCATCCAATCCTGCGGAACCCGTCCAGTGGTCCAGACTGTTGTTATGATGTCATATAGGGCAGTCTGTGCGCAAATGCCACCCTCCCTCAGCATTTCGCTTGGGAGATCATCTCTGCCCGGTGCCTTTCCTGGTCTCAGACTCTGGATCGCCTTCAGTACTTCCTAAACAGATGGCACCTCAGCCAGCCACTCACAGGTGGTGACTTCTTCCAATATTTGAGGCACTGCAGCCTCAGCAGTGTCATCCCTCCCCAGGACCTCATTGAAATGCTCAGCAAATCTGCAAACCTGTTCCTGGGGTCGGAGATGGATCACTGTTCTTTCCCCTAATGATGGTGATAGGTGTGGCGCTGCAGGTTACTTTTTATGGAGTTAAAGAATGATTTGTGATCGTGAGCCATTGAGCAGACTTCATCTCCTCAGCAACCCGTGACCACCACCCATCCTTGTCGCGCCTCACGGCCCTCCGAACCTCCGAGCGAAGGCTGCAGTAGGCCTCCTCATTCACTGACGTGGGATGTTGTAGATGATGAGACTGGGCATGTCGCTGGACCATATACCCAAAGCAGCCATTGCAGCTGCATGAGCCACAGTCCTAAACCTCACCCATTTCCCCTCGACATCAGGAGTGGGGACGATGCCAACCCCAGCCGCAAGTGATGATGAAATTCTCGCTTGCAACTTTCATCAGCTAGCTAAGACCAGGCCACTAAGGGTTTGAATGGGTCCTGGTGTACACCCACCACCGGAGTGGAGGAATGGCAGGCGCATCTTACAGTCGATGGTCAGAGGGCAGATTAGCTCCATGGTAGGTCCTGGTGTCAAGGATATGGGCCCGCATCCGCTGTTCCGTCACTATGTAGTCCAGCAGATGTTCTTGCTTAGACCTGGCATGCATCCATGATGTTGTGTGGATGTGCCAATGCTGGAACAGCGTGTTGGTAATTACAAGCCCATGGCTGCACAAAATCTAGCAGCCTCCTACCGTTGTTATTGAGCTGATCTGGCCATGCCTTCCAATTACTCCAGACCAGGTGCCAGCATCGTGACCAACTCGGGCATTGAAGTCACCCAACAAGATGACTCTATCCGAGGGGCCACTTTAGCCGGCACCTGTGACAGGAGGTCATAGAAGGCATCTGACTCATCGGCCTTGCCTGCATCCCTCCACGGATGTTCGTCTTCGGTGGGAGCATAAGTAACCACGACCACCACTCCTCGCCTCCGGTTGATGGGAAGGCGAGCCCAAAGTATCCTGGGGCTTACAGCTTCCCACACCTCACCGCCACGCTCCCACGCCCCTTCATTCTTTTATTCAGAAGAAGAGCCACACCCTGTTGTTTGGCAGTCTCCTGCCCGAGTAGAGGACTGTCCACCCCTCATAATGGCAGGAAGCAGAGCCGGTCCACCGGACCTCCTGAATGCCACAGAGATCCAGGCAGTACCAGTCCAGTTCCCGACAGAGGAGTGGCAGCCTCTCCTCCGCAGTGAGCGTTCGAACATTCCACGTGGCCACCCGTAGTGGCTTTTTCTTGTTTCTGGAGGAGCCCCGAGGGTGAAGATTCAATCTCCTGGCTCCGCCAAATGGGGTTTGGCCAGGAGACGTCATAGATGCCTGTCCCCCCGGGGCCTCCGGCACAAGCTTATTAATTAGATATCTTAGACGTGGTTTAGTGGTAATTTATTGTGCGTCTCTCTGTGTGTCTCTCTGTCTCTGTGCTCGTGCAGTTCGACCGCCTGCACTCCCTCGCCGACTGCGTCCTCCGCCTCTTCGCGCCCTCCGCGTCGCTGCGCCAGGTTCTCTCCGCTGCTCTCCTGCGCCACCTCGAGACCACGGCACGGGCACTCACCATGGTGAGTAGACGGACAGCGGAGAGACAGACGGAGCTTCTTGGTTCTTTGGTAAAGTCACGTAGAAGGGAAATAATAAAATAATAAAAATTTACGTAATAAAATACAATTCTCACGACGTTTCGGCCACAACGCAAGCAGCCGTCCTCAGGTGAAGAACAGGTCTGTCGGAAAGACAGCGTCTCAGTCGGCCCATTCAGACGCTGTCTTTCCGACAGACCTGTTCTTCACCTGAGAATGGCTGCTTGTGTTGTGGCCGAAACGTCGTGAGAATTATTTAATGTTTTATTTTNATTATTTTATTATTTCCCTTCTACGTGATGACTTTACCGAAAGAACCAAGAAGATGAATCCCTGCAGTCACGAAAGCTTTAAATCGAAAATTATGTTTTATTTTCATTATTTATTATGTTTTATTTTTATTATTTTATTATTTCCCTTCTACGTGATGACTTTACCGAAAGAACCAAGAAGATGAATCCTGCTGCAGTCACGAAAGCTTTAAATCGAGACAGACAGAGCGACGACACTGACCGAGCCGATCTCCGCAGACGGGTTCGGCTGCGCTCTACGACAACTCCTACTTCCTGCTGAGCATGCTGGACGCTGTCCACGTGGCGGGCTGGTGGAGCACGAGGAGGTGGAGCACGTGGAGGAGGTGGAGGAGGTGAGCGTGGGAGCGCGCAGCGCATCCTGCGCATGGCACTGGGCCCCTCATGGACATCCACCCCTGTTCTGCCTCGACTGCGTCCGCCTGCTGTGCCCCCCCTTGTTGGAGGGCGGCCATCCAGACGGCTGCGGGATCTTCGCCGCCGCCACCATTACCCCCTCCTCCATCATCACCTCCACCTCGTCATCGTCGCAACGAGGAGAGGAGGACTGCGACGAGTGATAAGTCCCGTGGGATGTTCCTGTGTGTGTCTGTGTGTGTTCTGTGTGTGTGTTGTGTGTGTGTGTCTGTGTGTGTGTGTCTGTGTGTGTGTGTCTGTGTGTGTGTGTGTGTGTCTGTGTGTGTGTCTGTGTGTGTGTGTGTGTCTGTGTGTGTGTCTGTGTGTGTGTGTCTGTGTGTGGNTGTGTGGTCTGTGTGTGTGTCTGTGTGTGTGTCTGTGTGTGTGNGTGTGTGTGTGTCTGTGTGTCTCTGTGTGTGTCTGTGTGTGTGTCTCTTTGTGTGTGTGTGTGTGTGTGTGTGTCTGTGTGTGTCTGTGTTGTGTGTGTCTGTGTGTGTCTGTGTGTGTGTCGGGTGTTATCGATGTGTGTGTGTGTTTGTGTTNGTCTGTGTGTNAGTGGAGAGTGGTTCGCTGCGCTATGAACCTGGCGACCGGGTTTGATTCCCGCTCACGGCCAACACCAGTGACGATTATCTGAACCTGTCCTGGGCCTCCCTAAATGGGTAGTGTGTAAACATCGCCACTGGGAGACAAAAGCGGTCGGGCGTGGTGCTGGCCACCATCGGTGCTGCTCGCTAACAGCACTTGCCCCTACAGTCTATTAAGGCTATACGGGGATCTTTGNTCTTTTTCTTTGTGCTGTGTGTCTGTGTGCAGTTGTGTCTGTGTGTCGNTGTGTGTCTGTGTGTGTGTCTGTGTGTGTCTTGTGTGTCTCTGTGTGTGTAGNTGTGGTTCTGTGNCTATGTGTGTGTCTGTGTCTCTGTGTGTCGTGTGTGTGNCTGTGTGTCTGTGTGTGTCTGTGTGTCTCTCGTGTCTCTGTGTGTGTGTCTGTGTGTCTCAGCTGTGCGTGTCTCTCTGTGTGTGTGCATNTGTGTGTGNCAGCTGTGTGTCTGTGTATGCCAGCGTGTGTGTGTGTGAGTGTGTCTCTCTGTGTCTCTATGTGTGTCTCTGTGTCTGTCCGTGTATGTCTCTGTGTTTGTGTCTGTGTGCGTGTGTATCTCTCTGTGTCCCTGTGTCTGTGCGTGTCTCTCTGTGTCTGCGTGTGGGTGAGGTTTGTAATGTTGTCCCCTGCTGCTCATGTTGGAGACTTGGCCCGAGAAAGAAAAACAGGAACCTCACTCACCNCACCACTCACCCACACTCACCCACCACTCACCNACTCACTCACTGCACCACTCACTCACCACCCTCTGTCACCCCCCCACCACGCTGCAGGNATCACCACCACCACTCATCACACCACAACCACCACCACTAACTCACCACCACCACCNCACCACCACTACTCACTCACTCACCACTCACCCACCACCACATCACTCACTCACCCACTCACCAACCACACTCACCACCCACTCACTCACTCACCACCCACCCAACTCACCCACCCACCANTCACTCANCACTCANTCNCTCAACNACCCCTCACCCCACTCACTCACACCACCACCCACCCACTCACTCACTCACCACCANCCACTCACTCACCCCACCCACCCTCTCACCACTCACTCACCCACCCACTCACTCACCCACCACTCACCCACTGAGTTGTTTGTGAGCGTTGGTGAGTTGTTNCGTTACGATGTTTGTCTGGTGGAAATAAACAAAGATTCTGTCGTTGTGTTCNGGTACTCATGAGTCTGTGGGTCTGCGTNTGNTGCTGTGTCTGTTGGTGAGTACCTGGGTCTGTGTGGTGAGCTTGTGTGGTGAGTCTGGTCTCTGTGTGTGAGTCTGTTCTCTGTGTNTGAGTTTCTGTGTGAGTCTGTGGGTCTCTGTGTGGTGAGTCTGTGGTCTCTGTGTGAGTCTGTGGTCTCTGTGTGGTGAGTCTGTGGGTCTCTGCGTGAGTCTGTGGGTCTATGTGTGGTGAGTCTGTGGTCTCTGTGTGGTGAGTCTGGTCTCTGTGTGAGTCTGTGGGTCTCTGCGTGGTGAGTCTGTGGGTCTCTGTGTGGTGAGTCTGTGGGTCTCTGTGTTGTGAGTCTGTGGGTATCTGCGTGGTGAGTCTGTGGTCTCTGTGTGGTGAGTCTGTGGGTCTCNGTGTGGTGAGTCTGTGGGTCTGTGTGTGAGTCTGTGGTCTCTGTGTGGTGAGTCTGTGGGTCTCTGTGTGGTGAGTCTGGTGTGTGATGAGTCTGGTCTCTGTGTGTCTCTGTGGTGAGTCTGTCTGGTAAAACAACCCCTACCTCATGATGCCGGATGGACAACGTTGTCGTGGACAGTGCTGTGGGAGGGAGGGCCAATTTCGATTGGCCTCTCCCTTCATGGCGTCTGTGACTGCCACAGCGGCTAAATGGGGCTCTGGACGGGTGCGAGGGGCTGGTAACTCTCCACCTTCAATTAACTACCACTAAACACGACCGAAAATTTTAATTAGCAAGCTTGTGCGGAGGCCCCGGAGGACAAGCGTCATTGATGTCTCCTGGCCAAACCCCATTTGGCGGAGCCAGGAGATTGAATCTTTACCCTCGGGGCTCTTCCAGACACAACAAAAAGCCACTACGGATGGCCACGTGGAATGTTCGAATGCTCACTGCAGAGGAGAGGCTGCCACTCCTCTGTCGGGAGCTGGACCTGTACCACCTGGATCTCTGTGGTATTCAGGAGGTCCGGTGGACCGGCTCTGCTCCTGCCACCATGAGGGGTGGACAGTCCTCCACTCGGGGCAGGAGACTGGTGAGTCTGTGGGTCTCTGGTTGTTTGGCAGTCTGGACAAAAGAATGAAGGGGGCGTGGAAGCGTGGTGGTGAGGTGTGGGAAGCTGTAAGACCCAGGCTACTTTGGGCTCGCTTTCACATCAACCGGAGGCGAGGAGTGGTGGTTGTGGTTACTTATGCCCCACCGAAGACGAACATCCGTGGAGGGATGCAGGCAAGCCATGAGTCAGATGCCTTCTTTGACCTCCTGTCACAGGTGCTCGCTAAAGTGGCCCCTCGGGATAGAGTCATCCTATTGGGCGACTTCAATGCCCGAGTTGGTCATGATGCAGGCACCTGGTCTGGAGTGATTGGAAGGCATGGGCCAGATCAGCTCATATCAACGGTAGGAGGCTGCTAGATTTTGTGCAGCCCATGGGCTTGTAATTACCAACATGCTGTTCCAGCATCGGCGCATCCACACATCATGGATGTATGCCGGGTCCAAGCAAGAACATCTGTTGGACTACGTAGTGACAAAACAGCAGATGCGGGCCCATGTCCTTGACACCAGGACCTATCGTGGAGCTGATCTGCCCACTGTAAGATGCGCCTGCCATTCTTCCACTCCGGTGGTGGGTGTACATCCAGGACCCCATTCAAACCCAAGGTGGCCTGGTCTCAGCTAATTGATGAAAATTGCATGCGAGAATTTAATCATCGCTTGCGGCTGGGTTGGCATAGTCCCCACTCCAGATGTTGAGGGGAAATGGGTGAGGTTTGGGACTGTGGCTCATGCAGCTGCAATGGCTGCTTTGGGTACACGGTTCAGACCTCCCCAGAGACCCTGGCTGACAGAGGTGTTCAGGATGGTTGAGAAAAAGCGACAGGCCCACTCTCATTTTCTACAGCATCCCACGTCAGAGAATGAGGAGGCTTACCACAGCCTTCGCTTGGAGGTTCGGAGAGCCATGAGGCGCTGCAAGGATGGGTGGTGGTCACAGGTTGCTGAGGAGATGGAGTCTGCCTCGCTCTTTAACTCCATCAAAAAAGTAACCTGCAGCGCCACACCATTACCATCATTACGAGAAAAAACGGTGATCCAATCTCCGACCCCAGGAACAGGTTTACAGATTTGCTGAGCATTTCTGAAGTCCTGGGGGAGGGAAATCGCTCGGCATGGAAAACATCGTGGGACAAAGTGGGGATGACCCAACTTAGGCTGCGGTGCTCAAATATTGAAGAAGTCATCTCACTCCTCAGTGTGCCGGGAAAGGTCCTGGAAGGATTATTCAACGTCGCTTTGCTAGGCACGCTGAGGAGAGGCTTGCGAAGCCCCAATGTGGTTGCAGGAAAGGGCGGCTGCACAGATGCCATATTTTCTGTCCGTCTGCTACAGCAAAGGTGTAGGGAATCCAACAAGACCTACATTTCTGCTTTATTGACCTGGTCAAGGCCTATGATACCATCATAGGCCTGGGCTCTGGGTTGTTCTTTGTGCTTTCGGAGTCCCTGAGGTGCGACAGGGATGTCCTCTGGCTTCCACATTATTTAACACTTTTTCAATCAACTAGTTCATGAAGCCTTTGATGGCTGTACCGGAGGAATTTCCATCTGGTACAGATACAATGGGAGGCTGATCAATGCCCGGGTGCGGTCAACTACGTTATGTATGCCAATGATCTGGTAATTGCCGCTCACTCAGAGGAGGAGTTGGAGGCGCTGCTGCTGAACCTGGAGCTTGCCACTAAGAGATGGGGCCTTACCATCAGCCCAACCAAAACTAAGCACCTGCCTGGGTATTTTGTACCATCGAACACTCCACATCCACAACTCCCAATTGGTGATGGACAGTTGTGGAGAGAGTGGAGAGTTTCCCATACCTGGGCAGTGTGCTCATGACCGGCTCCGGTTTGATATCAAGAAGTCCCACTCCTAATCAGTCGAGCGGCATTATTTTTTCATCGGTTGTGTAATGCTGTGTGGAAGCTACCTGGTCTGTCGCTCCGCACGAAGCTTCGGGTCTTCTCGGCCACGGTCATTCCCTCCTTTCTCTACGCTTGCGAAACGTGAAACCCCCTAATGGAGCATTTTCGCCAGTTAGAAACATTTAGGCTGGCCTGTCTACAATCCATCCTGGGTTTAACCAGGCTGGATTGTGTGAAGAGCTCACAAATCCTTGAAAGATCTGGACAAAGTCCCATCGGTGAGCTCCTCCGGCAGGCAAGCTGCGTTGGCTGGGTCATGTAGCCCGCATGCCCAGTCACCGCATGCCTAAACAGCTTTTGTTCGGCCAAAAGACCCAAGAATATGAATGTGTTAGTCGTCTTTTTCCAGGTGATTAGCCCCTCTGCACTGGATGGCTGGTGTCGGCTCTCACGGGAAATAAAAGCTGGCATCCCCTAACAGTCGGGCCTCCGAGTGGTCTACCATAAGCACAACCCTACACCCCAAAGGTCAGCCATCGTGGAGGGCAGAAGTGTCCTTTTATTGCACGCGTTTATTTAACTCACTTCGTCGGTTGTATCCTCAAAAAAGAAATCTTGCAACTAAATTTTACACACTTCCCAATGTGCTATCAACTGCAAACTTCGTATAGGTGTGTCATACTGATGACAACACGATATTTTATCATTAAAAAAAATCCAAAACACATATTTTAAAACTGTTTACACACTTTTATTTAACTTACTGTATGTGTTGTCGTATCCAAAAATCTTGTAACTCAATTTCAACCGTATTCCCAATGTATCACTGCAAACGTGGTATAGGTATGTCATACTGATGACAATACGATATTCTATCATTGGAATTAAAAATAAATATTTTAAACGATCTTTTTAACGGCTCTAATTGTCGACGCTAAACTCACGTTGCCTGTAAATCACCACGTGGTCCCTGACGTCACGGCAAGCCTCGGGGAGCCACGCCCAGGGGCGGGGCATGTGGAAGGAGGGAGGGGCGATGGGGAAGGCGGCAGGGGAGGTGCAGCTCGGACAGTACATTTCATTAAAGCGTTTTTTTTTNAAGTATTTAAAAATGTTTTATTTTATGGTTAACGTGACAACTATGACCACACGTCATTTTCGGGCATGTTTCACAAATATTAAGCCAGAATGTTTATTCCACGCTGGAATGAAACAGAAGCGCATCGTTTACATATATTGTCAAAGCCTCAACTAACTTTTTCAAATTGATACAAAATTACTTAGTGTCATTTAAGCTTAATTTCTCTCCCGCGATTCTTAATTTTGGACATTGCGAGAATGTAGACCCCAAAGTTTATAAGATTTAACTACACACATTTGGAGCATTCCTGGCAGCGATTTCAGCCGCACCACCTCTACATAACAAAAGACTCAGTCAACCATTCTACACAACAAAGACTCATTTCCTGGCAGCGATTTCAGCCGCATCACCTCTACATAACAAAAGGCTCTGTCCCATTTACACGCACCTTCACATCAGCCGCACCTAGTTTACACAACAAAGGCTCATTCCTAACAGCGTGCTTCAGCTGCACTCACTCACCCACCCACTCATCTACTCACCCACTCACCCATCACCCACTCACTCACTCACCTACTCACCCACCACTCACTCACCCATCACCCACTCACTCACTCAACACCTAGTTTACACAACAAAGGCTCATTCCTAACAGCGTGCTTCAGCCGCACCGAACCTCACAACAATAATATCCAGGGCCTACCTTGGCACCCTCAACCAGTATATATACAAGGACTGTTTCTTGGAATTTCTCTCACTTGATACAGCTATCGTGCTGTGACGGTTCCACCTGAAGACGGAAGCTTGTGTTGCCTCCGAAACGTCGTGAATTTTTTATTTTATTTTTATATTACTTTTATTAACTTGAATTTTTTACCTACGTAACTTTACCGAAAAAACCTAAGAATATGAATATTTATGAGGGCTTCGTGAACTTAGTCACAAACGATGCGAAACTGGCGATCTGTAGTGCCAGACAACGTGCAATCGAGGGCATTAGCCTAATTCAGTCACTGCCGCATGTTTAAGGCCCTGGTGGTTTCTGGCGGAATTTCTCTCCGCTCAGTTGACGGGCGAGTTCCATCCTTTTCAACGCGTTCGGCGGCAGTGGGTGCTGTGTGATGCGACTGACGGGTGTTTAAAGGTGTTTCTGAACGTTGTGTCTGTGAACACAGCCCACGACGGGGTTTCTGTTACATGGGAAAAGGGGGTACACGCGTAATATTTCGTGTTTATATGAAAAAGAAAAACGCCGTGAAAGCCAAACTTTTATTTAAAAAACGACATGATGAACGAAGCCGAGTGCCGCCTAACGAGCATTTTTTGTTTTCTTCTGATCGAAATTTTTTAAAAACAAAGAGTGGAGGCGGTAGGGAGGAGTGAGGGAGGTAGAGAGGTAAGGAGGAGAGGTAGAAACGTCAGGGGTCGGGATCCCGGGCGAGCGAGATAACATCCCGGTACAGCGGCCCCGCCGCCTCCAAAGTCCGACCCCTGCCGAGCTCATCCGACCAAACCACTGGAGAATTATCAACGCGCCCAGCGGTCCCACAGAGGCGCAGACGAGCGTGGAAGGCAGCGGCAGCAGCAGCGAAGAATCGTCTCCTGCGATCGCCCGATATCCTGCGGTCCCCAACGTTTGCACGCCCGGTCAGCTCCCGGGCGCGGAAGCGGCATCGGCGTCCCGACGTGCGTCTCCCGCGCCGTGCGTCCGCGCGTGCCTCCTGAGGTCGGAGCGGCGCGAGAAGCCCCGGCCGCACTCGGAGCAGGCGTGGGGCCGCTCGCCCGTGTGGACGCGAGCGTGCGCCTCCAGGTTGGAGCGCTGCGAGAACGCGCGGCCGCACTCGCCGCAGGCGTGCGGCCGCTCGCCAGTGTGCGTCAGCGCGTGGCTCTTCAGGACGTTCCGCTGCGGCGCGGCCAGACCCCCACGCGTGCGGCCGCCGCCGTGTGGACCGCGCGTGGATCCCCAGGAGGTAGCGGTGGGAGAAGGCTCGGCCGCAGTCCCGCACGTGCGGCTTCTCCACGCCGCCGGCGCGTGCGTCTGCGTGTGCTTCCTAAGATCTCCGCGCCGCGCGAAGCCGCGGCGCAGACGCCGCAGACGTGCGGACGCTCGCCCGTGTGGCTCAGCGCGTGGATCTCCAGGAGGTAGCGGTGGGCGAAGGTTNCCGCCCAGGCGCGCCGAGTGTCGGTGTTGTTGTTGTTTCCGCCCCGCCGACGCCGCCGGCGGCGGGGGGCGGCCGGCGTGTGTCCGCGCGTGCGTCTTCAACGCGAAGCGCATGAAGCCGCGGCCGCAGACCCCGCACGCGTACGGCCGCTCGCCCGTGTGGGTCCGCGCGTGCTTCGCAGGTCGCCGAGCTGCGAGAAGGCGCGGCCGCAGACTCCGCAGGCATGCGGCCTCTCCCCGTGTGGNCGCCGCCGTCGTGCGTGTGCGCGTGACTCGNCGCAGGTCGCCGTGTGGGNCCGCGCAGGGCCGCGGCCGCACCGCGCAGACGTGACGCCTGCCGTCGGCGGCGTCCCCGGCCGCCGTCAGCGCTGCGAGGCGCCCGGACCGCGGTTCGGTCCTCGGGCGGCTCCGTCTGCCGCCGCCGCCGCGGCACGGTTTGGGGAACGCACAGCGCACGGCTCCGTCACGGGGAGGCTGATACCTNGCGAGCCTCCGGGATATCGGAATCGCCGGGGCCGGCCTCGTTAACGTGGATAAGTAAGAACATTTCTCGTTGAGCGCCGTCAGATATACAAACATAGACATAACTTCAACCGAGAAGATGATTCAAATTGAGCAATCATTGGAAAGAGTCATTAACCATGTTAAACCTCAACCGCTACTCTCCCCCGCTCTGCGTCCCCCCTCCCCCATCCGTGGCTCGTCGTGTAGTACCACCTTCACCTTCCTGGCTCCACCCACCCCCAACCCCCCCCCCACTGCGCCGTCCTCCTTGGCTCCCCTCTCCTACCCTATTAACAATGTCTCCACAAGACTCTCGCTACAATTATTTTGCTGTGTTTTTTTACACATGAAGGAAGCTTGTGTTGCCTCCGAAACGTCGTGATTTAATTGAGTGTCATTTATTTTAGATTGTTTTACCTACGTGACTTTACCGAAAAAACTGGTGTGGTGCGTAGTAAACATGCCACTAGGGAGACAAAGGCGGACAGGCATGGCCACCCCACCCCTCGTGTGCCGTGGCGGCCTTCCTACGGTGCTACTCACTAACAGCACTTGCCCCAACAGCCCATTAGGGGCTACACGGGGGATCTTTGTTTCTCTGTGTATGAACTCTCACCTCCACCACGTCCTCCTCTTCGGACAACTCAACCTCGACGAAGTTCTGGTCCGGCGCTTCCAGACGCCCATCGCGGGAATCCGTCGCCGCTTCATCCGATATCTCGGTCGCTTCTTCAACCTTAACGATCTTCAGGTCTGGAGCTGTGGGTGAGAGAGTGAATCGTGGGGCATGGGCATGCGGGATCCACATTGATTCAGTTGCACAACCGATGGCTCAAGCATGGAGCCAGCTCAAGGAGGGTGGGAGGGAGGGAGTCTTAACCAGCGTCCGGAGCGCGAGGGCGGGGAGACATGGGCGGCTTGGGCAGCTGGCGAGGAAGAGACACAAGATGCTTGGCTGGATGATATATCTTGTCAAGGTTTCTGCCCTCGCTGCGCAGAGTAAAATCCTCTCGCTGCCTCACTCACCATCATCACCATCCTCCTCCACCTCGCTCTTCACCAGCGTCCTCACGATCTCGCGGCCCAGACAGCCCTCACCCTCCTCCTGCTTCACGACCGCTCCTGCTGCACGCGCACACACACACGCTGCTGCTCCTGCTGCTGCACAGACGAGAGGAGACCGAGAGGCTCAGGGAGACGGTGGCTGGGCCAAGCTGCGGAGATGCTGGGTTCAAGCCTGGGTCTGGGTGTCTCTCTCTGTCTCAGGGGTTCATGATGACCAAGCCAGAGACACTGAGATGCTGGTTCGATCTCTGGGTTCATGATGACCAAGCCAGATACACGGAGATNCTGGGTTCAAGCCCTGGGTCTGGGTGTCTCTCTCTGTCTCAGGGGTTCATGATAACACCACCCCTGGTCCAAACCAGCGGACGGTGACAGGAGAGCGACCTCACCGGCTGCTTCATCGTCGCCGTTATCAGTGGCGGCGTCTTCACTCCTCCCATTGGCTGGGCTCTCCTCATCATCAGTCTCTTGTTTGATGAGCGGAGGAGGAGNTGCAGGAAGTGGCGAAGCCATCTGAGGAGCCGTTCGATCTCGTGGCGAGGCAGCTGAAACAAACATGGCGCCCGTCTTGCAGCCTCATCGCCACCAACGGACCCATTCACTCAACGACGACCGCCATTCACCGTGACGTGGCGGTGACATCACCACGGCACTTGTGCCGTGCTAGGGGGCACACCCAACCACATGCTTCTAGGCCGCACTAAGCCTGTAGCTGTCAGAGCGATTGAAGTTATTTCTGTTTCTCTCAATTTCAATGGATTCTCTAATTAGTCTTGGCCAGTAATAATTAGTTCTACACGACACTTCAACGTTATCAAAATCAATTGAGTGTCCTTGTTGACAAGCATGCTCTGCCACTGCCGACAGTTGTGTTTGAGATAATTTAATGTTTCTTTGGTGTTCTTTTAGTCTTACGCTGATGTTGCGTCTCGAACAGACAAACATATACACGAATTTCCCTTTTATATATATAGATTATAGTATATTAGTGTATAGGTTTATATATAAGTACATCAGTATAGAGGTTTATATGTATATCAGTGTATAGGTTATATATAAGTATATTAGTGATAGGTTTCGTCTATTAGTATAAAGGTTTCTATATAAGCATATCAGTGTATAGGTTATATAAGCATATCAGTATAAAGGTTTCTATATAAGTATATTAGTATAAAGGTTTCTATATACGTCTATTAATCTAAAGGTTTCTATATAAGTATAATAGTGTAAAGGTTTCTATATAAGTATATTAGTCTGTATATTAGTGTATAGGTTTCTATATGAGTATATTAGTGTATAGGTTTCTACATAAGTATATCAGTATAAAGGTTTCTATATAAGTATATTAGTCTAAAGGTTTCTATATAAGTATATTAGTGTATAGGTTTCTAAATAAGTATATTAGTCTAAAGGTTTCTATATAAGTATATTAGTCTAAAGGTTTCTATATAAGTATATTAGTCTAAAGGTTTCTATATAAGTATATTAGTGTATAGGTTTCTAAATAAGTATATTAGTCTAAAGGTTTCTATATAAGTATATTAGTCTAAAGGTTTCTATATAAGTATATTAGTGTATAGGTTTATATATGAGTATATTAGTCTAAATGTTTCTATATAAGTATATTAGTGTATAGGTTTCTATATAAGTATATTCGTCTAAAGGTTTCTATATACGTCTATTAATCTAAAGGTTTATATATAAGTCTATTAGTGTATATGTTTCTATATAAGTCTATTAGTGTATAGGTTTATATATGAGTATATTAGTCTAAAGGTTTCTATACAAGTCTATTACTGTATATGTTTATATATAAGTATATATAAACATATATTAGTATAAAGGTTTCTATATACGTCTATTAATCTAAAGGTTTATATATAAGTCTATTAGTGTAAAGGTTTCTATATAAGTCTATTAGTGTAAAGGTTTCTATATAAGTCTATTAGTGTAAAGGTTTCTATATAAGTCTATTAGTGTATATGTTTCTATATAAGTCTATTAGTGTATAGGTTTATATATGAGTAATAATTAGCTAAAGGTTTCTATACAAGTCTATCAGTGTATAGGTTTATATATAAGTATATCAGTGTAAAGGTTTCATAAAGTATTATAGGTATAGGTCTATATGAGTCNCTCCACATGAATCTGTGGGTTATACAGCACCCTACCTCTGTGCTGNCACGGGGCCCTCTCATGCAGCGCTGGTGAAGCTCCACGAAGCGAAACTGTCAAGCGGGCAGCAACAAGCAGCAGAGTTGACCGCACAGAGTGGGGGGGGGGTAACAGCAGTGTGGAACAAGACAAAAGGATGTGGAACAAGAGAAGCAGAAGGCAAGATGGGTACAAGACAACACTACCCCATAGACTCAACACGCACCATAGACTCAACACTGCCCATAGAGTCTATGGTGCAGTATTGAGTCTATGGTGCAGTGTTGAGTCTATGGTGCAGTGTTGAGTCTATGGTGCAGTGCACCATGAGTCTGTGGTGCAGTGTTGAGTCTATTGAGTCTATGGTGCAGTGTAGTCTATNAGCAGTGTACTACAGTGTTGACATGGCAGTGTTGAGTCTATGGTGCAGTGCTGAGTCTAAGTGTGAGTCTATGGTGAGTGTTGAGTCTATGGTGCAGTGTTGAGTCTATGGTGCAGTGTTGAGTCTATGGGCAGTGTTGAGTCTATGGTGCAGTGTTGAGTCTATGGGCAGTGTTGAGTCTATGGTGCAGTGCTGAGTCTATGGTGCAGTGTTGTCTTGACCCTGCCTTCTGCCTCTTGTCCACACCATCGTCTCCACACTACCCCCCCCCCCCCACTCTGTGCGGTCAACTCGTCTCTGCTGCCCGCTTGGCAGTGCTTCGTGGACTCACCAGCGCTGCATAGACCCCGCACTGACCATACTCACCACGCCGCACCACAGAGTCGGTGCTGCCCACAGATTCATGTGGGACCCATAGACTCTATAGAAACCTATACACTATAATACTTTATAGAAACCTTTACACTGATATACTTATATTAAACCTATACACTGATGACTTTATAGTACACTGATATATATACTTATATATAACTTACCTAATGCTTATATAGAAACATATCCTATAGACTTATTAGAAACCTTTACACTAATAGACTTTATGCCTTTAACTAATAGACTTGTAGAAACCCACTTAGACTTATATATACCTTTAGATTAATAGACGTATATAGAAACCTTTATACTAATATATTTTATAACTTATAATAAACATATACAGTGTTGTAGAAACTTTAGTATATATATCTCATAATAAACCCACAGACTTATATAGAAACCCATAGACTTATATATAAACCTTTAGATTAATAGACGTATATAGAAACCTTTAGACGAATATATATTTATATATACTTATAAGAAACCTTTAGACTAATATACTTATATAGAAACCTTTACATATTATACTTATATAGAAACCTTTATACTGATATACTTATATAGAAACCTATACACTAATATACTTATATAGAAACCTAACACTAATATACTTATATAGAAACCTTTACACTATTATACTTAATAGAAACCTTTATACTGATATANTCATATAGAAACCTATACACTAATATACTTATAGAAACCTTTAGACTGATATACTTATATAGAAACCTTTACACTATATACTTATTGAAACCTATACACATATACTATAATCTATATATTAAAAAGGGAAATTTGTGGATATGTTTGTCGTTCGAGACGCAACATCGGCGTAAGACTAAAAGAACACCAAAGAAACATTAAATGATCTCAAACACAACTGTCGGCAGTGGCGAGCATGCTGCAACAAGGACACCAATTGATTTTGATAACGTTGAAGTGTCGTGAGAACTAATTATTACTGGCCAAGACTAATTAGAGAATCCATTGAAATTGAGAGAACAGAAATAACGTCAATCGCTCTGACGCTACAGNCTTAGTGCGGCCTAGAAGCATGTGGTTGGGTGTGTCCCCTAGCACGGCACAAGTGCCGTGGTGACGTCACCGCCACGTCGGAGAATGGCGGTCGTCGTAGTGAATGGGTCCGGTGTGGCGATGAGGCTGCAAGACGGGCGCTGTTTGTTTCAGCTGCCTCGCCACGAGATAGAGGCTCCCAGATGGCTTCACCACTTCCTGCACCTCCTCCGCTCATCAAACAAGAGACTGAGAGAGAGACCCAGCCAATGGATGAGTCCTGACCTCCGTGAAACGTGAAGACGCCGCCGCTGATGACGGCGACGAGAAGAAGCCGGTGAGGGCTCGAATCGTCTCCTGTCACTGGCTGGTTGGACCAGGGNTGGTGTTATCATGAACCGCCTGAGACAGAGAGAGACACCCAGACCCAGGGCTTGAACCCAGACCCAGTGATCGAACCCAGGATCTCAGTGTCTCTGGCTTGGTCATCATGAACCCCCTGAGACAGAGAGAGACACCCAGACCCAGGGCTTGAACCCAGCATCTCCGCGGCTCTGGCCCAGCCACCGTCTCCCTGAGCCTCTCGGTCTCCTCTTGTCTGTGCAGCAGCAGGCAGGAGCGTGTGTGTGCGCGTGCAGCAGGAGCGGTCGTGAAGCAGGAGGAGGGTGAGGGCCGTCTGGGCCGCGAGATCGTGAGGACGCTGGTGAAGGGCGAAGTGGAGGAGGACGGTGAGTGAGGCAGCGAGATCATTTTACTTTTCGCAGCGATGTCAGAAACCTTGACAAGATATATCATCCAGCCAGTTGCCCAAGCCGTCCATGTCTCCCCTCCCTCGCGCTCCGGACGCTGGTTAAGGCTCCCTCCCTCCCACCCTCCTTGAGCTGGCTCCACGCTTGAGCATCGGTTGTGCAACTGAATCAATGTGGATCCCGCACGCCCCATGCCCCACGATTCACTCTCTCACCCACAGCTCCAGACCTGAAGATCGTTAAGGTTGAAGATGCGACCGAGATATCGGATTCGCCGGACCATAACTTCGTCGAGGTTGAGTTGTCCGAAGATGAGGGCGTGGTGGAGGTGAGAGTTCATACACAGAAAGACAAAGATCCCCGTGTAGCCCCTAACGGGCTGTTGGGGCAAGTGCTGTTAGCGAGTAGCACCGCAGGAAGGCCGCCACGGTACACGAGGGGTGGGGTGGCCATGCCTGGCCGCCTTTGCCTCCCTAGTGGCGATGTTTACTACGCACCACACCAGTTTTTTGGGCTGAGTCACCTAGGAGACCCAGCCATCAGATAATCGTCACTGGTGGTGGTGCTGGTGGTGGCCGTGAGCGGGAATCGAAGTTTCCTGCCGGGTTCGTAGAGCGGCGTAGCGCAATAACCGTAGCGATCATCCATTTGCGTCTGGTCTAACACCGTTTGAGAGGGTAAGAGCTGGTGTGGACCAATCAGTAAAGACAATGCAACATACTGAGCATGTTTTTTGTATGTAGTATCTGCGGTTAATGCAGACGCGATCCTTGTAAAAGGTAGGGTGGACGCTCAACACGACAGTGTTGCCGAAAAGGGAAAACATTTTTAATTACCCTGGCAAAGGAGGTCCCAACTAGCATCATCGCCGCGATTGAAGACACGCCGATGGTTGTTGACCTGACGTCGCTCGTCCACGCGTTTTCCAATACCTCCGCGCTCGCGAGGCCGGCCCCGTCGATTCCGATATCTCGGAGGCTCGCGACGTGTCGGTCGGCCAGCCTCCCCGTGACGGAGCTGTGCGCTGTGCGTTCCCCAAACCGTGCCGCGGCGGTGGCGGCAGACGGAGCCGCCCCGAGGACCGAACCGCGGTCCGGGCGCCTCGCAGCGACGACGACGGCCGGGGACGCCGCCGACGCAGGCGGCACGTCTGCACGCGGTGCGGCCGCGCTTTGCGCGCACGGCGACCTGAGGAATCACGCGCAGACGCACGCCGGGGCGAGAAGCCGCACGCGTGCGGAGACTGCGGCCAGCCTTCTCCCACCGCTACCTCCTGGAGATCCACGCGCTCGGCCACACGGGCGAGCGGCCCCACGTCTGCGGCGATTGCGGCCGCGGCTTCGTGCGGTCCGGCGACCTGAGAAACACGCGCGGACTCACGCGGCCGCCGCCGGCGGCGGCGGCGGCGGCCGTACTCGTGCGGCGACTGCGGCCGAACCTTCTCCCACCGCCACCTCCTGGAGATCCACGCGCTGAGCCACACGGGCGAGCGGCCGCACGCTGCGGCGACTGCGGCCGCGGGTTCTCGCGCCGCGGCGACCTGAGGAACCACGCGCGGACGCACGGGGCCGGCGGCAGGGAGAAGCCGCACGCGTGCGGCGAATGCACTCGCGCTTCGCGCGGCGCGGCGACTTGAGGAAACACGCGCGGACGCACGCGGCGAGCGGATTCCCGCGATGGGCGTCTGGAAGAGCCGGATCGGAACTTCGTCGAAGTTGAGTTGTCCGAAGAGGAGGACGTTGGTGGAGGTGAGGTTCATACACAGAGAGACAAAGATCCCCCGTGTAGCCCGTAACGGGCTGTTGGGGCAAGTGCTGTTAGCGAGTAGCACCGCAGGAAGGCCGCCACGGTACACGAGGGGTGGGGTGGCCATACCTGACCGCCTTTGTCTCCCTAGTGGCGATGTTTTCTACGCACCACACCAAGTGTTAATTTGAGGCTGAGTCGACCTAAGGGGAGACACAGGCCCAGTTCAGATAATCGCCGCTGGTGCTGGTGGTGGCCGTGAGCGGGAATCGAATTGTGGTCTCTGCGGCTTCATAGCGCGGCGTAGCGCTAACCGCTAATCCGTGAAATCGCATCAACTATTTGGCGTCCTCTGGTCTAAGAGACTCGGCTCTAAAGAAAGCTGTCTCTGGTGTGGACCAATCAGTTTCAAAGGCAATGCATCATATACTATCAGAGCGTGTGTTTTTTGTATTTTCCCACAGCAGTAGAGCTGCTGAACCTAGCAGTTCCACTGCTGGATTATTTTTTCCGCCTGAGGACGACCGCTTGTGTCGCGTGAATGGGTCCGGTGGTGCGATGAGGCTGCAAGACGGGCGCCATGTTTGTTTCAGCTGCCTCCCCACGAGATCGGACGGCTCCTCAGATGGCTTCGCCACTTCCTGCACCTCCTCCTCCTCCGCTCGTCAAACAAGAGACCGATGATGAGGAGAGCCCAGCCACTGGGAGGAGTGAAGACGCCGCCGCTGATGACGGCGACGATGAAGCAGCCGGTGAGGTCGCTCTCCTGTCCCCGTCAGCTGGTTTGGACCAGGGGTGGTCATCATGAACCACCTGAGACAGAGAGAGACACCCAGACCCAGGGCTTGAACCCAGCGTCTCAGTGTCTCTGGCTTGGTCATCATGAACCCCCTGAGACAGAGAGAGACACCCAGACCCAGGGCTTGAACCCAGGATCTCAGTGTCTCTGGCTCGGTCATTATGAACCCCTGAGACAGAGAGACACCCAGACCCAGGGCTTGAACCCAGCATCTCCGCGGCTCTGGACCAGCCACCGTCTCCCTGAGCCTCTCGGTCTCCTCTCGTCTGTGCAGCAGCAGGAGCAGCAGCGCGTGTGTGTGCGCGTGCAGCAGGAGCGGTCGTGAAGCAGGAGGAGGGTGAGGGCCGTCTGGGCCCGAGATCGTGAGGACGCTGGTGAAGAGCGAGGTGGAGGAGGATGGTGAGTGAGGCAGCGAGAGAATTTTACTTTCGCAGCGATGTCAGAAACCTTGACAAGATAAATCATCCAGCCAAGCATCTTGGTCTCTCTCCTTGCCAGCTGCCCAAGCCGCCCATGTCTCCCCGCCCTCGCGCTCCGGACGCTGGTTAAGGCTCCCTCCCTCCCACCCTCCTTGAGCTGGCTCCCTGCTTGAGCGCTCGGTTGTGCAACTGAATCAATGTGGATCCCGCACGCCCCATGCCCCACGTTTAATTTTCTCACCCACAGCTCCAGACCTGAAGATCGTTAAGGTTGAAGAAGCGACCGAGATATTGGATGAAGCGGCGGCGCATCTGGAAGCGCCGGACCAGAACTTCGTCGAGGTTGAGTTGTCTGAAGAGGAGGACGTTGGTGGAGGTGAGAGTTCATACACAAAGAAACAAAGATCCCCGTGTAGCCCCTAATGGGCTGTTGGGCAAGTGCTGTTAGCGAGTAGCACCGTAGGAAGGCCGCCACGGTACGCGAGGGGGTGGGGTGGCCATGCCTGGCCGCCTTTGTTTCCCTAGTGGCGATGTTTACTACACACCACGTAGGTAAAACAATCAATAAAATGAATGAAAACAACTAAATAAAATCACGTTTCGGAGGCAACACAAGCTTCCTTCATGTGTAAAAAAAGGCACAGCAAAATAACTGTAGCGAGAGTTACGTGTGATGAGACATTGTTACATAGGGTAGGAGGAGGGGAGGAGCCAAGGAGGACAGGCGCAAGATGGGGGGGGGGGGTAGTTGGGGGTGGGTGGAGCCAGGAAGGTGAAGGTGGTACTACACGACGGAGCCACGAATAGGGGAGGGTGGACGCAGAGCGGGGGAGAGTAGCGGTTGAGGTTTAACATGGTTAATCACATCTTTCCAATGATTTCTCAATTTGAATCCATCTTCTCGGTTGAAATTATGTCTATGTTTGTATATCTGTATGGCCTCATGGACAAACAAATTCTTCGACCGTTGCTGATCATTGTTATAACGCTGTGGGTGATCATGATATTGTTTTCTCCGATACCAAGGTACTCTGCAAGCCGTCTGGATACCACCAAAGATTTGTTTGTATTTTCACCACAAGTATCTGTGGTTAATGCAGACACGATTCCTTGTAAAAGGTTTCAGTTTGGTGTTTCATGACTAACGTCATCGCCGCGATTGAAGAGGACCGACACCGCCGAGTGGCGTTGTCGCCGCTCGTCCACACGTTTACGTACTTAATTTGAGCTTTCGTGACTGCAGGAATTACTCTTTGGTTCTTTCGGTAAAGTCGCGTATCAAGAGAAAATAATAAATTAAATACTAGCATACGACGTTTCTATTGCAACACAAGCAATCATCATCAGGTATAAATGAAATAGAAACACAAATCTAGTATACTTAGAAATGGAATGTAATACAACACAGAGAGTTGGATAACATAACAGTCAACACCCAACCTGGTTGATTACGTTCTTCCTGAGAATGCTAAATTTGAGAGAGAGATAAAACACAGAACCAGAGACATATAGACAGACACATAAGTAGAGACAGATATCACAGAGATACATAGAGAGACTTACATTCATTTATACCTGATGATTGCTTGTGTTGCAATCGAAACGTCGTATGCTAGTATTTAATTTATTATTTCTTTATATACGTGACTTTACCGAAAGAACCACAGAGTAATTCCTGCAGATATCACAGAGATACAGAGAGAGAGAGACGTACATCGGCACACGTTTACGCTCGTCCACGCGTTTTCCCATACCTCCACGCCCCATCGGATTCCGATATCTCGGAGGCTCGCGACGTATCGGTCGGCCAGCCTCCCCGTGACCGAGCCGTGCGCTGTGCGTTCCCCAAACCGTGCCGCGGTGACGGCGGCGGCAGACGGAGCCGGGGACGCCGCCGGCGGCAGCGGCACGGCTGCCCGCGGTGCGGCAAGCGCTTCGCCCACCGCTACCTCCTGGAGATCCACGCTGAGCCACACGGGGAGCGACCGCACGTCTGCGGCGACTGCGGCCGCGGCTTCGTGCGGCTCGCCGACTTGAGGAAGCACACGCGGACTCACGCGGCCGCCGGCGGCGGCGCGGAGAAGCCGTACGCGTGCGGGACTGCGGGCGGGCGTTCTCCACCGCTACTTCCTGGGGATCCACGCGCGTCCACACGGGCGAGCGGCCGCACGCGTGCGGGGTCTGTGGCCGCACGTTCGCGCAGCGCTCCCACCTGGAGGCGCACACGAGGGCTACCCGCCTGCGCCGAGTGCGGCCGGGGCTTCTCACGCCGCTCCAACCTCAGTTCAAAGTTAATTTATTAGTCTTCTTGGTTCTTTCGGTAAAGTCACGTAGAAGGGAAATAAAAAAATAATTCTCACGACGTTCACTTCCCTTCTACGTGACTTTACCGAAAGAACCAAGAAGATGAATCCCTGCAGTCACGAAAGCTTTACATCGACATTTAATTTATTAGGTATAGAGCCCTGTGAGCCATTCGGCTCTTGAATCGGGTGCAACCGCAACAAACAAAAACATGAACAAGAAAACATCTTAAAGTGAATATGTGACTAAGTGCAAACAGAAAATCCAAGAAAAGACAGCAAAATATTGCAGAAAAAAATCACCGTACACCAACCCTGTGTGCAAAAATCCCAGTGGGATGCAAGTCAAACAACAACAACCACAAGACAACTTAGATTAAGGCCATCAGTCTAACTCTGTACTACAACAACACAAACAACAACAACCACAAGACAACTTAGATTAAGGCCATCAGTCTAACTCTGTACTACAACAAACAAACATGGCCAAACCAAAAAACTTTTCGAAATCACCAAAATAAAGCCATAAAAGCAATGAAACAGTGCAGGTCACAGGAACTGTGACCGAATTTTCACAATAAACGACGTAAACAACATGTACCACCAAACTCCGCAGCCATAGCTGGCTGCATGAGTCACTCCACAACCTGAGGATGCACAGCGCGGGGGGCGCGCGTCGGAACGCCGATGCCGCTTCCGCGCCCGGGAGCTGACCGGGCGTGCAAACGTTGGGGACCGCAGGAGCTCGGGCGATCGTCGGAGACGATTCTTCGCTGCTGCCGCTACCGCTGCCGCCGCTGCCTTCCCACGCTCGTCTGCGCCTCTGTGGGACCCACTGCGCACGTTGATAATTCTCCAGCGGTTTGCTCGAATGAGCCCGGCAGGGGCTGGACTTTGGAGGCGGCGGTGCCGCTGTGCCGGGATGTTATCTCGCTCGCCCGGCATGCAGGAGGCCGTGGGGGTGGATCCCGACCCCTGACGTTTCTACCTCTCCTCCTTACCTCTCTACCTCCCTCACTCTCTCCCTACCGCTCTAACCTCCTTTGTTTCTTAAAAAAAATTTCGATCAGAAGAAAAACAAAAAATGCTCGGTTAGGCGGCACTCGGCTTCGTTCATCATGTCGTTTTTTAAATAAAAGTTTGGCTTTCACGGCGTTTTTCTTTTTCATATAACACGAAATATTAGGCGTGTACCTCCTTTTCCCATGTAACAGAAAGCCCGTCGTGGGCTGTGTTCACAGACACAACGTTAAAAAAACACCTTTAAACACCCGTCAGTCGCATCACACAGCACCCACTGCGGCCGAACGCGTCGAAAAGGATGGAACTCGCCCGTCGACTGTGCGGAGCGAAATTCTGGCAGAAACCACCAGGGCCTTGAACATGCGGCAGTGGCTGAATTAGGCCAATGCCCTCGATTGCACGTTGTCTGGCGCTACAGATCGCCAGTTTCGCATCGTTTGTGATGAAGTTCACGAAGGCCTCTTATAAACTTTGGGGTCTACATTCTCGCAATGTCCAAAATTAAGAATCGCGGGAGAGAAATTAAGCTTAAATGACACTAAGTTATTTTGTATCAGTTTGAAAAAGTGAGTTGAGGCTTTGACAATGTATGTAACCGATGCGCTTCTGTTTCATTCCAGCGCGGAATAAACATTCTGGCTTAATATCTGTGAAACATGCCCGAAAATGACTTGTGGTCATAGTTGTCGCGTTAACCATAAAATAAAATATTTAAAAAGTACTTTTTCAAAAAACACGCTTTAATGAAATGTACTGTCCGAGCTGCCCCTCCCCCTACCGCCTTCCCCATGGCCCCTCCCCTCCTTCCACATGCCCCGCCCCTGGGCGTGGCTCCCGAGGCTTGCCGTGACGTCAGGGACCACGTGGTGATTTACAGGCAACGTGAGTTGAGCGTCGACAATTAGAGCCGTGAAAAAGATTGTTTAAAAATATTTATTTTGAATGTTCAATAGTAGAATATAGTATTGTCATCAGTATGACATAGCTATACCACGTTTGCAGTCGATACGACATTGGGAATACGGTTGAAATTGAGTTACAAGATTTTTGGATACAACACATACAGTAAGTTAAATAAAAGCGTGTAAACAGATTTAAAATATGTTTTGGACTCAACACTGCACCATAGACTCAGCACTGCACCGTAGACTCAACACTGCACCATAGACTCAACACTGCCCATAGACTTAACACTGCACCATAGACTCAACACTGCCCATAGACTTAACACTGCACCATAGACTCAACACTGCCCATAGACTCAACACTGCACAATAGACTCAACACTGCCCATAGACTCAACACTGCCCATAGACTCAACACTGCCCATAGACTAACACTGCACCATAGACTCAACACTGCACCATAGACTCAACACTGCACCATAGACTCAACACTGCACCATAGACTCAACACTGCACCATAGACTCAGCACTGCACCATAGACTCAGCACTGCACCATAGACTCAACACTGCACCATAGACTCAACACTGCCCATAGACTCAACACTACCCAGACTCAACACTGCCCATAGACTCAACACTGCCCATAGACTCATAGACTCAACACTGCCCATAGACTCAACACTGCACCATAGACTCAACACTGCCNATAGACTCAACACTACCCATATACTCAACACTGCTCCGTAGACTCAACACTGCACCATAGACTCAACACTGCACCGTAGACTCAACACTGCACCGTAGACTCAACACTGCACCGTAGACTCAACACTGCACCGTAGACTCAACACTGCACCACAGACTCAACACTGCACCATAACCTCAACACTGCACCATAACCTCAACACTGCACCATAGACTCAACACTGCACCGTAGACTCAACACTGCACCGTAGACTCAACACTGCACCGTAGACTCAACACTGCACCATAACCTCAACACTGCACCATAGACTCAACACTGCCCATAGCCTCAACACTGCACCATAGACTCAACACTGCCCAGACGAATAATGTCAATACTCACATTGTCCTGCTGATGAAGGACCGTATATCAAAACCGGTCTAGCATTGTGTTGAACCAATGCTGCTAAAATTATGCACTCTTAGGAGGCCGCGTGGCTGACGGGATGTGCTAAATAATATATTTAGATCGTGTAGAGACAAATGAATGAAGATTTATATATAGTCTGCTTATCTAACACATTGTCCTGCGGAGGGAGCTGGTATGAACGTTGGGTTGCTCGGTCAATGGCCAGGGTCAATGGCGGCGTGGTGTATTCCGCAAATATGGCCGACTGTGAGGGCGGGCACAAGCCGGCGTGAGTAGGTTAAACGTTGAGTTTTATAAGGGCACCACGGGGTGACCAGCCCCTCCCCACCCAGCCCCTCCCACCCAGCCCCTCCCCACCCAGCCCNTCCCCACCCAGCCATCCCACCCTCCCCACCCAGCCCCTCCCTCCCACCCTCCCCTCTCCACCCAGCCCATCCCCACCCAGCCCCTCCCTCCCCACCCTCCCTTCCCCACCCAGCCCATCCCCACCCAGCCCCTCCCTCCCCACCCTCCCCTCTCCACCCAGCCCACCCCTCCCATTCTTGGATGCACGACGGACGGACAGAATAATCCCCTGTGGGCTGGTGGAACCAAGAGGTTACTACCAGTGTCGTTTAATGTATTCTCTATAGTGACTGACAGTATGTGGGGAGTGGTGGCGCAGCGGTTAGCGCTGCGTTACGAACCCGGCAGATTCCAAATTTCGATTCCTGCTCATGGCCAAGACCAACAACAGCGATAGCTTTTATGGGAACCGGTCCTGGACCTCCCCTGGGTCGATTTCAGGTTCAAAAATGAGTACCTGGTGCGGTGTGTAAATAAACATTTGCCCATTGAGGAGACAAAGGGGGATGGTGCAGAGGTCGCAAACGGGTTTTGATTCCTTACCCGTACCCGGCCGCACCAGGGTCGAAAACGGGTACCCGTACCCTACCGATACCCGGCTACCCGTACCCGGCCGGGTATCGGATAGGGTACGGGTACCCGATTGCGACCTCTGGGATGAAGCCATGTTGCAGGTGGGTTGATTCTAGGAACTTGAATTGTGAGAAGAGACAAGACGTTGGGAAATGAGTGACAAACGGTGACTCGGTAGGCCGTGCCTACCCGTAGCCATACCCGGCCGCACCAGGGTCGCAAACGGGTACCCGTACCCGGCCGTACCCGTACCCGGCCGGGTACGGGTAGGGTACGGGTATCGGTACCCGATTGCGACCTCTGAAATGAAGCCATGTTGCAGGCGTGGGTGGATTGATTCTAGGAACTTGAATTGTGAGAAGAGACAAGACGTTGGGAAATGAGTGACAAACGGTGACTCACCAGTGACTCACGGCCTACCCGTACCCGGCCGCACCAGGGTCGCAAACGGGTACCCGTACCCGGCCGGGTACGGGTAGCCGGGTATCGGGTAGGGTACGGGTATCGGGTACCCGGTTGCGACCTCTGCTCGACGCCGAAGTTTGAATCGCCGCCAAAAAAGCAAGGAAAAGGAAGCCAACGGGGCACTGCGGATGCCCCCACTTCCACCTGGGAGACCGCATGCCCCTCATGCCCAAAGATCTGCAGATCCACAATTGGGACTAGTCAGCCACCTCGAGAGCCGCCACGAAACTTTATGGACATCAATTCTAGATTTGAAGCTTTCGTGACTGCAAGGATTCATATTCTTAGGTTTTTTCGGTAAAGTCACGTAGGTAAAAACATTAAAAAGTAAAATAAAATAAAAATCACGACGTTTCGGAGGCAACACAAGCTTCCGTTTTCAGGTGGTACCGTCACAGCCACGACAGCTGCATCAAGTAAATGAGAGATTGCAGGAGCTACCACTGCGTTTATATAATGGTTGGAGAAGGTGGTGGGGCAAGGGCCGCATACTTTTTATTAATATGGTAAGGTGAGGCTTAAGACTAAGAATAGACTGCATAACAAAGGCTGAGCCTTTGTTATGGAGAGGTGCGGTTTGTGACTCAACCTGTGACAGGGAGACCACCACTAAACATGGTAAACCTGTAATAGTTGTCTGTGGACATCATCCTCGAACCAAGAGGGACTACTGCCGACGACGACGACAAACATGCATGAAGCGGGTTAAGGCATCACCACAATGACAGATGACTCGTGGGAGGCTTGTGTTGCATGAACTGTGATTTAATTGACCTCGCACGTGAATCTTTATTCGTGGGCAGAACAGCAAATCACATAAACACGACACGAATCGTGAAACACAATTTACAGAGTCGTTCATGGGCAAGCGATATCGCGATAACCGTAAAGTCGCGAAATGTAATATCGTATCGTAGAGGTTTCAGACCTGTAACTGCCCACTCACGCTGCTGCTTATGGAAGGAGCATTCACAAGAGGAAGCTCTAAGGGGGGGGGGGGGGGGGGGGTATAATCGGCCTACTCTTCCACGCTGCCAGACGTAATGGAAGGGGATCGTATCTTATCGCGAGAGATTTGCATCACGCGTCGCCGTTTGATAAATCTACTCTTTGCGTTGGACGAGTGTGGGCTATGGCGCCAATAGAAAGCCGGCAACCTCAGTTAAAAGTAAGAGAACAAAATAAATCTATATAAATAAGATTACTGCGACCCAAACAATGCCTGGCCACAGCCCTCCACATCACGACCAATCTGCTTTGCTTTCTTCTTTCCATATTGTAGATTTACTCTCACCGCCCCGCCTGTTAACCTACCTCTGGGCTAGAGTACATCAAATGCCCTGAAGATTTGCGATAAGTCTGGCAGGCTACAAATGACAGTACGATCAAAACTGTCGGAAGAAAGGCGAATCGTAAGTCAAATAACTGTGGAACGGGACGTTGTAGTGTGATCATAACTCCTTAAACTTATATAGGTCATAACTCTGTCTAAAGTAAGAGTCCTTGCTGAAGAGAAAACTGATCGCAAGTCAAAGTCAGGTAAAAGTAGAGCGCATTGTAGTGAGATTGAAACTCCTTAAACTTACCTATGTCGTAGTGAGATGTTAACTCTTAACGCAAGTAAGATTCCTTAAGAGAAAACTGATCGTAAATCAAAGTAATGTAAAACGAGTGTGTCGTAGTGAGAATGTTATTACTTGAACTTACATATGACGTAGTGGTGAAATCGTAACTCTCTTAACTCAAACAAGATCCGTTGCTTAGGAGAAAACTGATTGTAAGTCAAAGCAATGTAAAANGGAGAGTCTGATAATTGTTTTTTACCCTTCTATCTGGCAACAAAACTGACACCTTTTTACAAGGAGTCATGTTTACATAGACCACAATGCCTGCAGTCATAATGCAAACAAAANTAAAAAAATAACTCTGATAATGTGCACTGTCCTTGAAGTTGATTGGTCCACACCCGAGACAGCTTTCCTTAGAGCCTAGTGTCACATGGGTTGGACCAGATGACGCCTTTTGGCGTCTTTTGGCGTCATCTGGTCCAACCCATGTGAACTAGGCTCTAAGGAAAGCTGTCTCGGGTGTGGACCAATCAACTTCAAGGACAGTGCACATCAGATTATGTTTTTTTTGTTTGCATTATGACTGCAGTATTGTGGTCTATGTAAACATGACTCCTTGTAAAAGGTGTCAGTTTTGTTGCCAGATAGAAGGGTAAAAAAACAATTATCATATTTTGACTGGCAAATGAGGTTCCAAGGAGAGTCTGGTAGCGATATAGTAACTCCTTAAAGTTACATGTGATAAGTCCTAGTGAGATCGCAACTCTCTCAACTCCCGAACTACCCGTTGTTCAGCATCCCGTCATCACTCCCACGACCCCAGACTGGCCGTCTAAAATTATAGTACGGTCATGAAATGTCACAAGTGAAAAAACGTATCCAAAGTCAAAGAATGGGTGTCGTATTGAGATCCTGACAGCCATACACTCGTAAGAGCCGTTGCTAGGGACTGCATCATCACTCCCACTGGACCAATCGCTGGTCAAGATATCCCTCAGCATCATGTCCACGTTGCTAGGATTGCATCATCACTCTCACTGGACCAATCGCTTGTCAAGACAACCCTCAAACAACGTCATCGCTCTGTAAATCCAAGCTGGTTTGTTATTGTTGTTACGAGAGCTCCAGACCAAACGCAAGAATCATCGTCGCAATGCTCTACTTACTTTGAGTTAAGAAAAATCGGATCTTAAACCAAACTTACGCCATTGCTACGACATCATAGCACGTTCTGTACTCTGGCCCCAGGCCATCACCTGACCTTATATACCCGCAAGTTGCCAAACCCAACTGCACCAACACTCATGGACAAATGGCCTCAAAGGGCGATGGGCAGAGGTCGCAAACGGGTTTTGATTCCTTACCCGTACCCGTACCCGGCCGCACCAGGTCGCAAACGGGTACCCGTACCCTACCCGTACCCGGTCGGGTACGGGAAGGGTACGGGTATCGGGTACCTGATTGCGACCTCTGGGATGAAGCCATTTTGCAGGCGCGGGTGGGTCGATTCTAGGAACTTGGATTGTGAGAAGAGACAAGACGTTGGGAAATGAGTGACAAACGGTGACTCACCAGTGACTCACGGCCTACCCGTACCGGCCGCACCAGGGTCGCAAACAGCTACCCGTACCCGGCTGGGTACGGGTACCCGGTTGCGACCTCTGGTGATGGGGGCCGTACCTGCGTTAGCCTCTTTCTCTCTCCCACGCGTTTACCGACTCTTGCCCTACCCCGTATTGTCTAACATCTCACCAGTGCCACTATGATCCACGCGGAGCAGAACAAACATCATGGGTGGTTGTCATCCACCAAGACCGCTGAACAGTGGCAACAAAGCAACTCATCGGCCGACAACCAACGTGGCTGAACGCCAAAGAACCGAGCCGTCAATTTACAAGTCGTGTCGCCGTTCCAAAAGTCCGTTGCCAATCTCTGTGGCAGCATGCTGTACCAAATTACAAGTGGTATTTCTGCATCCATCCGCCTTCCTGTAAAACATCTATAGGTGTCGCTGCTAATGAGATACGATCCCAACCGAAACACGGTCCATTGCCGATGGCTGTGTGACATTCGCCAGCTTTCTCTTGGGAGGAACCACACAAGCCAAATGCTCGGCAAATCCGCTAAGAGTCTCCCACGAACTTAAGGAGAGGTCTAATACATCAAGTAACAAACCAGTCAGTTGAGTCGGACAGACTGGCAATGGCAGTTTCTTCCACTAGAATTATAATTCGGTCAGTTTGTTGTCTTTGTTTGGGGTCCCAGTGTGTGTATTGCAATAAATGATATTTAATTTCGTTAAGTCTAACAGAGTTTCAAGGGGATTCAGATTTAGCTCTGAGGCCATCTTCTAGGGCCAACGTCTGCCTCTTTTGACCTCTCTCAAAACAACACATGGGGCCACTAATTCCGTGAAGCTCACCC
The DNA here is from genome assembly GCA_018977245.1 of Lethenteron camtschaticum. Lineage (NCBI taxonomy): Eukaryota > Metazoa > Chordata > Hyperoartia > Petromyzontiformes > Petromyzontidae > Lethenteron > Lethenteron camtschaticum. Next base: position 124,586 of record WFAB01001447.1, on the reverse strand, counting down.
ATTAATTTCTCTATCCATGTTGAGGACCCGGTCCACCAGACTGTTTCAACTCACCATCACATTGTCCAACGACCGCACTGCCGGTCACAACAACTCACAAACCCACCCGTTCACTCACTCACTCACCCACCCGCTCCGTAATTCACTCACGTACCACACGACAAGTCACAAACACTTCTTCGTATGCTTCATCCCTCGCACTGTTCCACTTTGGAATTCCCTCCTCCCATCATCATCATCGCTGCCTCAATTCCCCCCCCCCCATCATCCCAAAGTTTTCAACAGTAACCTCGGTCAATTCAAGAAACGTATTAACACTCTCATATACGACACCTTCAAGAGTACTGTTTGTTGCTGGTCGCGTGGCGTGTTGGAGCCTTGGCACCTGTGCTCAGCAGGAGCGATTGCAAAAAAGGTCAGCACCTTCCTCAAAAACTTAAAAAAAANCGATCCCAAAAGATAATTACAACCGAGCACACACCGTGAGTGTGCGCGCATGTTAATATTCATGTCATACAGATTCGGCAAAAACAAATCAAAGTCTTATGCTTCACAATGCATGCAATCAATCGATCAGGCAATTTCACGAATCTTATGTTTAAATTCGTGCAAGATTATCGTCGGTTGTTATACACCGCTACAAGTTTCAAGAGGGTGGCAAACGCCACAGATCGACTTCCACGTGCGTCGAGAGGCCAAAACCAATCACGGGCCTGACCTTGCCATTTTCACAATCCTCTCGACCGCCTAACACTCCTCTCATTCCGGATCGGAAGACCCCTCCGGTAAAGCAAGGCACACCCAAACGTGTGCCCGACATCAACAAAGTTGCACAGACCTGGCCTCATTCCCCGCGTTGCCTGCAACAGGCTGTTGGGACGTGCAAGGCACACCTAAACGTGTGCCCGACGTCAACAAAGTTGCACAGACCTGGCCTCATTCCCCGCGTTGCCTGCAACAGGCTGTTGGACGAGCGTTGCGAGCGAGCGCCTGCTACGGTAAGTGCAGCACACGAGGAGGATGGTGTGCTTAACACCACGCCCGGGCCGCCTATGTCTCACTGGCGACGAGGTTGACTACACATACCGCACCAGGTACTCATTTGAGGACTATTCGACGCAGGGGGGGGGAAGAGATCTAGGACCGGGTCCAGGTATTCGCAGTCACCGTTATTGGTAACAGAACTCAGCTAAGCAATGTGCCACACTCCCCGCACACTCTCGCACACACGTACCGGATTATAAGACACCCACCGGGCAACGTTCAAGGTCTAAAACACAGGGGAGGGAAAAAGTGCATCTTCGTACGATCCGGAAAATGCAGCGAACACTTTTTTGTTTTTTACACCACCTCAGCCATGCTATGGGCCCACAATGCTTTGGTGTGATGTGCTCTCGCTAACAATCACAAGCCGGGAAACCCGGCAGCATTTACACTGAAGGCGCCCGCAGCCGTGGACGCGTGAATCACGTTCCCACAGTGTGTTTGGTTGATGGCGCTTGTGACTTTCGACCCTCGTCCGGCATCGTCACGACGCGCGGGCCGGATGCCACGCGACGCTTCACACAACCGCAGATTCTGCTGTCGCAGCAGCAGCAGCAGCAACTGCTGGTAAATATCCGTGGATGCACAATATTCCCGCGGCCGCATAATCTGCTCCTGGCAGCGGTTGCTGTCCCAATCGTTTGCGCTGCCGCAGAATCTGCTTCTGTCACTGCTAGAAGTTAATTATCAGCTGCTGCTCAATCCGCAGCTGCTACACACATTGGCCGCTGCTGTAAAACTCTGCTGCCGCTGTGCGGACTGCTGCTGCAGCTTCTGCATGGGCCGTCTCCGCCTCGACCCCGAGGCGCTTTTCACAGTCGAAGACCGCGTGGGCCGTACGTCCGCTCTCTCTCCACCGCGGCCACAACCGCAACGTTCACCGCCGCTGGCGGTCAAGTTCCCCGCGGCGTTCCGCCCGACACGCCGCCTCGTCTTCGGCGCTTGCAGGAGGGCGACCTCAGCGGCGCGGCCGTAACCTCGGCAGCGTCAGGTCCAGGGTCGAGCTCGTCTCCGCAGCGCAACGAGAACACCGGGGAAGAGGGAGGTCGCAAAACCCGCCCAGATTTTTTTGTCCGACACGGTTCGGGACGCAGCGCGCTCTGGCGCGTCTCTTCGCGTGACGGACACGAGGTGGTGGCTTCGTCTCGGCGGTTCGTACAACATTTTGCAAATGAGGGGCGGGGGCGAAAAATCATTTGCGGATCTTTCAGATGTCATTTAGATTTCGGAATTCGGGCAGGCGCCCCGTTGACCGCCGCCACTTTAGCGATTCACGCCAAATCCTTCGTTGGATTCCTTTTCCAACAAAGCCCTGCCCCGGCCGCGACCACCACCACCACCACCTGGCCACCACCACCACCACCACCTGGCCACCACCACCACCACCTGGACCACCACCACCTGGANCACCACCACCACCTGGACCACCACCACCACCACCACCTGGCCACCACNACCACCACCTGGCCACACCACCACCACCTGGCCACCACCACCACCGTCCGGCCACCACCACCACCTTCCGGCCACCACCACCACCGTCCGGCCACCACCACCACCGTCACCGCCCGACCACCCTCCGCCCCCGGCCACCCGGCCAGCCGTCCCGACTCTCAATTGCTCCAGTCGACGGAGTGCGTTTTGGAATGCCTCTTGAGGTTGTTGATCCAGGAGAAGCCCTTGCCGCACTCCTTGCACACGTGCGGCTTCTCGCCCGTGTGGGTCCTGTAGTGGGTCTCCAGGTTGTAGCGGTGCGCGAAGCCTTTCCGCACTCGTCGCACGCGTGCGGCCACTCGCCCGTGTGGGTGCGCGCGTGCGTCGCCAGGATGGAGGGCCGCGTGAACGCCTTTCCGCACTCGTCGCAAACGTGCGGCCTCTCGCCCGAGTGGGATCGAGCGTGCCTCTTGAGGTGGGAGCGCTGCGCGAAGCCCTTGCCGCACTCGGGGCACGCGTGCGGCCTTTCGCCCGTGTGCTTCTGAGCGTGCGCCTTGAGCGAGGAGGCGTGCAGGAAACCGCGGCCGCACACCTCGCACACGTGCGGCCTCTCGCCCGTGTGGATCTTGGCGTGCGCGTCCAGGATGCAGCGCTGCGTGAAGCCCTTGCCGCACTCGCCGCACGAGAAGGGCCGCTCGCCGAGTGCTTCTTGGCGTGCACGCGCAGCGACGACGCGTGCAGGAACGCCCGCCCGCACTCGGCGCACGAGTGCGGGCGTTCGCCGGTGTGCATCTTGGCGTGCGTCTCCAGCACGGCGCGACGCGTGAACCCGCGGCCGCACTCCTTGCAGGAGAAGGGCTTCTCGCCCGTGTGGGTCTTGACGTGGCGCTTCAGCTTGAAGTAGTGCGAGAAGAGCTTTCCGCACTCGTCGCAAACGTGCCTCACCTCGCTCGTGACGCTCGTCACCTTCTGCGCCGCGCTCGCCGGCTTGCCGCTGCCGCCGCTGCCCCCCCGCCGCTGCTGCTGCTGCCGCTGCTGACGCTGCTGCTGCTGCTACTGCTGCTGCTCGAGTTGGCCTGCGCGGAGACCTTGCCGGACGCCCGGCCGAGCGCAGGCGCCGCTCCTCGACCGTCGTCGCCGTCCTCCTCCTCTGCTGCCGGTTGATGGACCAGGTGGCGCCGTGCAGGGACTTGCCGCAGTGCGCGCAGGCGCGTCGGCTCTGCTGGCCGTGGGCGCCGAGACGGCCCCGTGCCGTGCCCACACCGTCCTTCTTGCAGCGCTCGCACAGCGGGCCCACCGCCGCCGCTGCCGCCTCGTCTGCGGGACAGCGCGGGAGCGTTAGGCGGTGCTGGCGGTGGTGGTTAGCGATGAAGCACAAAGTCAACACTGCACCACAGACTCAACACTGCACCATAGACTCAACACTGCATCACAGACTCAACACTGCATCACAGACTCAACACTGCACCATAGACTCAACACTGCATCATAGACTCAACACTGCATCATAGACTCAACACTGCATCACAGACTCAACACTGCACCATAGACTCAACACTGCATCATAGACTCAACACTGCATCATAGACTCAACACTGCACCATAGACTCAACACTGCCCATAGACTCAACACTGCACCATAGACTCACCACTGCACCATAGACTCAACACTGCCCATAGACTCAACACTGCCCATAGACTCAACACTGCACCACAGACTCAACACTGCACCATAGACTCAACACTGCCCATAGACTCAACACTGCCCACAGACTCAACACTGCACCAGACTCAACACTGCCCCATAGACTCAACACTGCCCATAGACTCAACACTGCCCATAGACTCAACACTGCACCATGGACTCAACACTGCACCATGGACTCAACACTGCACCATAGACTCAACACTGCACCATGGACTCAACACTGCACCATAGACTCAACACTGCACCGTAGACTCAACACTGCACCATAGACTCACTGCACCATAGACTCAACACTGCACCATAGACTCAACACTGCACCATAGACTCAACACTGCACCATAGACTCAACACTGCACCATGGACTCAACACTGCACCATAGACTCAACACTGCACCATAGACTCAATACTGCCTATGGACTCAACACTGCACCATCAACCCAACACTTCCATAGACACAGCACTGCACCATAGGCCCAACACTGTACCATAGACTCAACACTGCACCATAGACTCAACACTGCCTATGGACTCAACACTGCACCATAGACTCAACACTGCACCATAGACACAGCACTGCACCATAGGCCCAACACTGCCCATAGACGCATCATTGCTTATATACTAAACATTGCACATAGATCTTGACTTAAAGCTTTCGTGACTGCAGGAATTCATATTCTTTGGGTCTTTCGGTAAAGTCACGTAGAAAGGTTAAAAGAAAATTACAAATAACAAAAACTACGACGTTTTGATCGCAACACAAGCGTTCATCAACAGGATGATGTTATATTATTTTTCTTTGAACCTATCTACGTGACTTTATCGAAAGACCAAAGAATATTGCACATAGACTCAACACTGCACCATAGACTCAACACTGCACCATAGACTCAACACTGCAACACAGACTCAACACTGCCCATAAAACCAACACTGCCCATAGACCCAACACTGCCCATAGACTCAACACTGCAACACAGACTCAATACTGCCATAGACTCAACACTGCAACACAGACTCAACACTGCCCATAGACTCAACAACGCACCATAGACCCAACACTGCCCATAGACTCAACACTGCACCATAGACTCTACACTGCAACACAGACTCAACACTGCACCATAGACTCAACACTGCCCCATAGACTCAACACTGCGCCATAGACTCAACACTGCCCATAGAATCAACACTGCCCATAGACTCAACACTGCACCATAGACTCAACACTGCCCATGGACTCAACACTGCGCCATAGACTCAACAACGCACCATAGACTCAACACTGCACAATAGACTCAACACTGCCCATAGACTCAACACTGCCCATAGACTCAACACTGCCCCATTGACTCAACACTGTGCCATAGACTCAACACTGCCCATAGACTCAACACTGCCCCATAGACTCAACACTGCGCCATAGACTCAACACTGCCATAGACCCAACACTGCACCATAGACTCAACACTGCACCATAGACTCTACACTGCAACACAGACTCAACACTGCCCATAGACTCAACAACGCACCATAGACTCAACACTGCCCATAGACTCAACACTGCGCCATAGACTCAACACTGCCCATAGACTCAATACTGCACCATAGACTCAACACTGCCCATGGACTTAGCACTGCACCATAGACTCAACACTGCCCATAGACTCAACACTGCGCCATAGACTCAACAACGCACCATAGACTCAACACTGTACCATAGACTCAACACTGCCCCATAGACTCAACACTGCCCATAGACTCAACACTGCCCATACACTCAACATTGCACCATAGACTCAACACTGCCCATAGACTCAACACTGCCCATACACTCAACACTGTACCGTAGACTCAACACTGCACCATAGACTCAACACTGCCCATACACTCAACATTGCACCATAGACTCAACACTGCACCGTAGACTCAACACTGCACCATAGACTCAACACTGCCCATACACTCAACATTGCACCATAGACTCAACACTGCACCATAGACTCAACAACGCACCTTAGACTCAACACTGTACCATAGACTCAACACTGCACCATAGACTCAACACTGCCCATAGACTCAACACTGCCCATACACTCAACACTGCAACCCATAGACTCAACACTGCACCATAGACTCAGCACTGCACCATAGACTCAACACTGCCCATAGACTCAACACTGCCATAGACTCAACACTACCATAGACTCAACACTGCACCATAGACTCAACACTGCACCATAGACTCAACACTGCACCATAGACTCAACACTGCCCCATAGACTCAACACTGCACCATAGACTCAACACTGCCCATAGATTCAACACTACCCCATTGACAACAGCACCCCACATGGGCAACGGCGCGTCGTCGGGTCAGGGATCGAACCCACGACCTCCTGCTGCTGCTGCAGCACCACCGCACATGCAACGGTTCTCTGAGTCTTGGTCCAAGGCCACCGTCAACTCGGGAAGCCCATTGGGCGAGCACTCGCCCTCCCCCGCCGACAGCGTTGACGGCGACGATTCTCCCCCTTACCTTGGTCTACGTCCTCGTCCGAGAACTCCATCTTGATGTAGCCTTGGTCCGCGTCGTCCAGGTACTCGGAGGAATCTTGGGCAGCCTCCTCCAACTCCTCCTCTGGAGTCTCATTGGCTCGCTCGAGTTTCACGGACTTCACACTCCGTGCTGCGCCTCGGAACAAAGTGCACAGGCGGGCGCCGTTGTGTGAAGATGCCACGATTACGGTGGAGTCCGCGCTGCCGGAAACTCAAGAGGGACCGGCATAGGAGTCTCGTTTGCACTGATTGAGTTTGACCGGATGTTGCAATGTTGAGTCTGTGGTGAGTCTATGGGCAGTGTTGAGTCTATGGGTAGTGTTGAGTATATGGTAGCGTTGGTCTATGGGCAGTGTTGAGTCTATGGGCAGTGTTGAGTCTATGGTGCAGTGTTGAGAATATGGGCAGTGTTGAGTCTATGGGCAGTGTTGAGTATATGGTAGCGTTGGTCTATGGTGCAGTGTTGAGTCTATGGTGCAGTGTTGAGTCTATGGTGCAGTGTTGAGTCTATGGGCAGTGTTGAGTCTATGGTGCGGTGTTGAGTCTATGGTGCGGTGCTGAGTCTATGGGCAGTGTGAGTCTATGGTGCAGTGTTGAGTCTATGTGCAGTGTTGAGTCTACGGTGCAGTGTTGAGTTACGGTGCGTGTTGAGTCTACGGTGCAGTGTGAGTCTACGGACAGTGTTGAGTCTACGGTACAGTGTTGAGTCTACGGTGCAGTGTGAGTCTATCAGTGTTGAGTCTACGGTGCAGTGTTGAGTCTACGGTGCAGTGTTGAGTCTACGGTGCAGTGTTGAGTCTACGGTGCAGTGTTGAGTCTACGGTGCAGTGTTGAGTCTACGGTGCAGTGTTGAGTCTACGGTACAGTGTTGAGTCTACGGTACAGTGTTGAGTCTACGGTGCAGTGTTGAGTCTACGGTGCAGTGTTGAGTCTACGGTGCAGTGTTGAGTCTACGGTGCAGTGTTGAGTCTACGGTGCAGTGTTGAGTCTACGGTGAAGTGTTGAGTCTACAGTGCAGTGTTGAGTCTACGGTGATGTTGATCTAGGTGCTGTTGATCACTGCAGTGTTCTACGGTGCAGTGTTGAGTCTAGGTGCNGTTTGAGTCACGGTGCAGGAGTCTACGACAGTGGAGTCTACGGTACAGTGAGTCACGGTGNATTGAGTCTACGGTGCAGTGTTGAGCTACGGTGCAGTGTTGAGTCTACGGCAGTGTGAGCGGGCATTGATCTACGGTGAGTGTTGAGTCTACAGTGCAGTGTTGAGNCTACGGTGCAGTGTTGAGTCTACGGTGCAGTGTGAGTCTACTGCAGTGTTAGTCTACGGTGCAGTGTGAGCTATGGTGCAGTGTTAGTCTACGGTGACAGTGTGAGCTACCTGTGATCTTCTTCTTGGTCCTCACCATCACTGCACGGTNCCACCCTGGAGTGGGCCGCCCTCGCTACGCTTGAGGGACCTTCGCACGACACAAACACAAAGGACCCCACCCCTCACTAAGTAACCTTGATTGAGGCTGTGGGCCAAGTGTTGTACGCCGGTCACCATACGCCCACCCTGAGCGGGAATTGATCTCGGTCTCCTGGCTTTGACGCAGTGTGCTAACCACTGCACCACCGCTCCCCACACACACAGTGCGATAACCACTGCACCGCCACTCCCATNCACACACACAGTGCGCTAACCATTGCACCACCGCTCCACACACAGTGCGATAACCACTGCACCACCATTCCACACACACACAGTGCGCTAACCACTGCACCACCACTCCCACACAGTGCGCTAACCACTGCACCACCGTTCCCCACACACACACAGTGCGCTAACCACTGCACCACCACTCCCCACTAACACACAGTGCGCTAACCACTGCACCACCGTTCCCCACACACACAGTGCGCTAACCACTGCACCACCGCTCCCCACACACACACAGTGCGCTAACCACTGCACCACCGCTCCCCGCACACACAGTGCGCTAACCACTGCACCACCACTCCCNACACACACACAGTGCGCTAACCACTGCACCACCACTCCGCACACACACACAGTGCGCTTTTTTGTGGTGATGATGATGGTGGTGATGGTGGTGATGGTGGTGATGATGATGGTGTTTGTGGTGATGATGTTTGTGATGGTGATGGTGGTGATGGTGATGATGGTGGTGATGGTGATGATGGTATTTGTGATGATGATGATGGTGGTGACGATAATGATGGTGGTGATGATGATGATGGTGGTGATGGTGGTGTTTGTGATGATGATGGTGGTGATGGTGGTGTTTGTGATGATGATGGTGATGGTGGTGTTTGTGATGATGGTGGTGATGGTGGTGTTTGTGATGATGGTGGTGATTATGATGATGGTGGTGATGGTGGTGATGATGGTGATTATGGTGATGATGATGGTGGTGATGGTGATGATGATGGTGGTGATTGTGATGATGATGGTGGTGATGATGATGATGGTGATGATGGTGATTATGATGATGGTGGTGATGGTGATGATGATGGTGGTGATGGTGATGATGATGGTGGTGGATGATNATGATGATGGTGATGATGGTGATGATGATGATGGTGGTGATGGTGATGATGATGGTGGTGATTGTGATGATGGTGGTGATGATGATGATGATGGTGGTGATGATGATGGTGATGATGATGGTGGTGGTGATGATGATGGCGATGATGATGGTGATTATGGTGTTGATGATGGTGGTGATGGTGATGATGATGATGGAGGTGATGGTGATGATGATGATGATGGTGGTGGTGGTGATGATGATGGTGGTGGTGGTGATGATGATGGTGTTTGTGGTGATGGTGGTGGTGGTGATGATGATGATGATGGAGGTGGTGGTGGTGATGATGATGATGGTTGTGGTGGTGATGATGATGGTGATGATGGTGGAGGTAGAGGTGGTGGAGTAGGAGGTTGACGAGGTGGATGTAGAGGAGTCGGTGTTGACGAGGTTGATGACGTGTTGTTGTTGTTGACGAGGTGTAAGAGGAGTTGGTGTNAACGTGTTGTTGTTGTACGACGAGTTTTGAGAGGTGGTGAGGTGTAAGAGGAGTGGTGCTGTTGTTGTTGACGAGGTGATGTTGTTGACGAGGTGTTGTTGTTGACGAGGTAGTGTTGTTGTTGTTGACGAGGTGTTGTTGTTGACGTGTTGTTGTTGTTGTTGACGAGGTGTAAGAGGAGTTGGCCTCACCTCTGGCGCCTCTGCCCCTCGCCTGCCGCCTCGCGCCACCAGCTGCGACCTCTCGCCCGTGACGTCACCCGACAATCTGGCGGTGACGTCATGTCTCAGTAGCGGGGTGTTACTATACGCGGTGACGTCATCGCAGATCTGGTGGTGACGTCATTTCTCAGTGGNGGTGTTAACACCGTGGTGACGTCATCGCAGATCTGGTGGTGGCGTAATTTCTTAGTAGGGGGGTGTTAACACACGTGATGACGTCAAAACGCAATCTGGTGACGTCATTCCTCTGTGGGTGTTACCACGCGTGAAGACGTCAACGCAGTCTGGTGGTGACGTCATTCCTCAGTAGTGGGGGTTAACACGCGTGATGACGTCATCGCAGATCTGGTGGTGACGTCATTCGTCAGTAGGTGTAGTGTTAACACACGTGATGACGTCATCGCAGTCTGGTGGTGACGTCTTTCCTCAGTAGGTGTGTGTTAACACACGTGATGACGTCAAACCTCTGTGGGGTGTTCCCACGCGTGGTGACGTCATCGCAGATCTGGTGGTGACGTCATTCCTCAGTAGGGGGGTGTTAACACACGTGATGACGTCAAACATCTGTGGAGTGTTCCCACGCGTGATGACGTCAACCGCATCTGGTGGTGACGTCATTTCTCAGTAGTGAGGTGTTAACACGCGTGATGACGTCATCGGAGGTCTGGTGGTGACGTCATTCCTCAGTAGGCGTGGTGTTAACATACGTGATGACGTCATCGCATCTGGTGGTGACGTCATTCCCACGCGTGATGACGTCATCGCAGATCTGGTGGTGACGTCATTCCTCAGTAGTGTGGTGTTAACATACGTGATGACGTCATCGCAGGTCTGGTGGTGACGTCTTTCCTCAGTAGGTGTGTGTTAACACACGTGATGACGTCAAACCTCTGTGGGGTGTTCCACGCGTGATGACGTCACCGCCAATCTGGCGGTGACGTCATGTCTCAGTAGGGGGTGTTAACACACGTGATGACGTTGTGGAGTGTTCCACGCGTGATGACGTCAACCGCCAATCTGGTGGTGACGTCATTATTCAGTTCGAGGGGTGTTACCACACGTGATGACGTCATCGCAGTCTGGTGGTGACGTCATTCCTCTGTGTGGGGTGTTACAACACGTGATGACGTCATCGCAGATCTGGTGATGACGTCATTCCTCTGTGTGGGGTTTACAACACGTGATGACGTCATCGCAGATCTGGTGGTGACGTCATTACTCAGTTGGGAGGGGGTGTTACCACCAGTGATGACGTCACCGCCAGTCTAGTGGTGACGTCATTTTTCAGCGGGTGGGGGGGGGTCCCAACATTGATTGCGTCACCTCCAATCTGGTGGTGACGTCATTCCTCAGTGTGGCGGTGTTACCACGGCGATGACGTCACCGCCACGCGTCATCCCATCTGGTCTCCAGCACGTGCCCGGTCACCCAATCACGTTACCCCGACACAAGCAACGCTTCTCATTGGACACGGAGTGACCGTGACGTCACCACGGCGCATGTGCCAGGCTAGGTGCACTTGAGGCTCCCTGCTGACAGGAGGAGGTCACGTGACAGACCCAGCAGGTGCCACGGGTCGACTGAGATGGGTGGTAGAGGCACCACCATCAGCTGTGACCCCTGCTGTGCCAGGCTAGGTGCACGAGGTCACGTGACAGACCCAGCAGGTGCCACGGGTCGCTGAGATGGGTGGTAGAGGCATCACCATCAGCTGTGACCCCTGCTGTGCCAGGCTAGGTGCACGAGGTCATGTGACAGACCAGCAGGTGCCACAGGTCGACTGAGATGGGTGCTAGAGGCACCACCATCAGCTGTGACCCCTGCTGTGCCAGGCTAGGTGCACGAGGTCATGTGACAGACCCAGCAGGTGCCATGGTTGACTGAGATGAGTGGTAGAGGCATCACCACCAGCTGTGCCCCTACTGTGCCAACTCGCTGCGTTTTAGCCACCCGGCACTCGCTCGTTGTTGTGAGTGTCGCTCCTCCGCCCTCCGTTGTTGCTGGAGGGCGACTGCCTCCAACTGCCCAGTAGCGTCCTTCACGAGCCTCCTCCACTGAGGCCGATCTTGACACCGCTGGTACCGGTCATCGGCAAGTCCACTCAGCTCCACGTCCTCCCGTACCACATCGCTCCATCTCTTCTCCAGCCCGTGCCGCGCCCGTCTAGCCCCTCGATCCGGCCAAACAGAAGCTGTTCGGGCATGCGGTGGCTGGGCATGCGGGCTACATGACCCAGCCAACGCAGCCTTGCCTACCGGAGGAACTCACCGATGGGACTTTGTCTAGATCTTTCGAGGATGTGTGAGCTCCTCACACAATCCAGGATGGTTAAACCCAGGATGGATCGTAGGCAGGCCAGCCTAAATGTTTATAACCGGCGAAGATGCTCCATTAGGGGGGTCCACGTTTCACAAGCGTAGAGAAGGGAGGGAATGACCGTGGCCGAGAAGACCCGAAGCTTTGTGCGGAGCGACAGATCGGGTAGCTTCCACACAGCATTCACTTACCCCCTCACCCATTCACCCACTCACTCACCCATTCACTCACCCACCCATTCCCTCATTCCCCCACTCACTCACCCATTCACTCGCCCATTCACCCACTCACCCATTCACCCACCCATTCACCCATTCACTCACCCATTCACCCATTCACTCACCCATTTACCCACTCACTCACTCAAACACTCACCCCTGACTCATTCGCCNACTCACCCACTTACTCACCCATTCACCCACCCGCTCACCCATTTACTTACTCATTCACACACTCACCCATTCCCTCAAAAATGTTATAAATTGATTTGCATTTTAATGAGGGAAATAAGTATTTGACCCTCTCAATCAGAAAGATTCTGGCTCCCAGTGTTTTTTATACAGGTAACAAGCTGAGATTAGGAGCACACTCTTAAAGGAGTGCTCCTAATCTCAGCTTGTTACCTGTATAAAAGACACCTGTACACAGAAGCAATCAATCAGATTGCGGTTAAATTTCGATTTAAAGCTTTCGTGACTGCAGGGATTCATCTTCTTGTTCTTTCGGTAAAGTCACGTAGAAGGGAAGTAATAAATAACGAAAGCTTTAAATCGAAATTTAACCGCCTCTACGGGAGGGATTCCACGTAACTTTGAGATCCTTCAACAAGCTCCGTGATAAGAAGGCTCAGCTAATCGAGTCTCTCACCTTTCTGAAGAGATGCCGCGACTCTAAGCTTATATACATGCTCCAAGCACGTGTGCTGTTTCATTCAGACGCTGTCGCCTCGACAGACCTGTTCTTCACCTGAGGACGGCTGCTTGCGTTGTGGCCGAAACGTCGTGAGAATTATTTTATTGTTTTATTTTATTATTTTATTACTTCCCTTCTACGTGACTTTACCGAAAGAACCAAGAAGACGTTGGAATTACCTTATGCCAGAAAAGTGTGTTGACCAGTGTTATAAGATTAGTAGATTAGAATAAGAATTGGAAGCGAAGGAATAGGAGAAAAAAGTAACCCGTAAAAACAAAGTTTTTCACTGTAAATCCTTTATATGCGTGGCGGCAAGGGTCCTCTCGTCCTCTGGATTGAGATGGCTGCCACCTATGGTCAGATGATTGTTTGCCACCATTAAGCAATTGGTAATTACATATAAAAAAAATTCCTAGAAAGTGTAAAATTTTGGAAAAAAAATTTCACGAAAATTTATTGTCACACACAACGAGTCTGTGTGGAAAATGTCAGCTCGATTGGATCACGGAAGTGGGTTAAAAAACGACGAAAGATTTGCACGGTCCTAAGCAAGCAAGCAAGCACGCGAACTTAATATAAATGATTTAAAAACAATTAGAATAAGTGTAATGTGAGGTTATATCCGGGTCATTGACGTATCACAACTCGTTACGATGATTGCTCTGCCGGTCCTGGTTCATAGCCAATGGGGAAGCCTAGGGCGTGGCCCTGATGTAATAAAAGATGACAGCTGGTTGTAGAGGATTGGTTCTGCTGGCTTTAGCCACAGCCAATGGGGAGACGAGTCAGGGGCGTGGTCCCGGGAGCCTCTGGAATATTCCATAGAGGCTACCAGGATTGGTGGAAACGTACACGTGACCCGGGTATTAAATAGGGGTGGAGACGAACGACACGTGGTCAGAACGGAACAGAGGAAGGGGCCACGCGGAGCGGGGCTCCGGGTTGCCACGTGGCAGTGCGTCTCTCTCTGTATCTGTCCCTCTCATGCTGCCTGTCAGCAGCGTGAAGGAAAAGCTGTAATGCAAATTGAATAAAAGACGGATTCCAGAAGTCGTCTCAACGAGCTTTATTACAAATGCATGCGGCCAACCGTACGACGTATACAGCGACGCAACGCCCCGATTCCACAAGGCACACAGAGGAGACATCGCCGCGATGCACTCCGCTACTCGCTGCTCCCACCAGAAAATAAGAATTATAAGAAGAATTAGTAGAAGAAGAATTAGAATAAGAAGAAGAATTGGAAAAGAATTAGAATAAGAATTGGAAGCAGAAGGAATAGGAGAAGAACAATTAGAATAAGTAAGCTCCAAATCAAGTAAGAAGAATTAGAAGAAGAATTAGAAGAATTGGTAGAAGAATTAGTCGTAGAAGAATTCACAGTAGTAGGATTTGAAGAAGGAATCGGAGAGAACAATTAGAATAAGTCAGCTCCAAATCAAGTAAGAAGAATTAATAGAAGAATCAGTAGGAAAAGAAGGAGATTAGAAAAAGATGAATTAGACGAAAATGAGGAGGTGCTGCAAAACGAATCGGCATCTGCGAGACAACTTGCAAACACTTCGCGTCCGAAGCTTCACGCCACCACCGCGCTCAACCCGAACGGAAGCTCCCGGGGCATCGCGTTTCTACAGCTGCCGGCAGAGGTCGCAACGGGTACCCGATACCCGTACCCTACACCCGGCTACCCGTACCCGGCCGGGTACAGGTACGGTAGCCGTTTGCGACCCTGGTGTGGACGGGTACGGGTAGACCGTGAGTCACTGGTGAGTAACCGTTTGTCACTCATTTCCCAACGTCTTGTCTCTTCTCACAATTAAGTGCCTAGAATCAACCCACCTGTGCCTGCAACATGGCTTCATCCCAGAGGTCGCAATCAGGTACCCGATACCCGTACCCTACCCGTACCCGGCCGGGTACGGGTACCCATTTGCGACCCTGGTGCAGCCGGGTACGGGTAGACTGTGAGTCACTGGTGAGTAACCGTTTGTCACTCATTTCGGGTTCCTAGAATCAACGGTAAGGGTACGGGTAGGGAACTGGTACCCGTACCCGGCCGGGTACGGGTACTCATTTGTGAGGTGCAGCCGGGTACGGGTATGCCGGTACCGGGTACGACCGGGTAGGGTACAGGTTCCCGTTTGCGACCCTGGTGCGGCCAGTACGGGTACGGGGGTAAGCAATCAAAACCCGTTTGCGATCTCTGCCTGCCGGTGAGTNCTGGAGTGGCTCTTCAGATAGTCGCTCGCGCGAACCCCTTCCCGCACTCGGGGCAAACGTGCGGCCGCTCTCCGAGTGAGCCCTCGCGTGCTTCTTCAGATCCGAGCTGCGAGCGAACCCCTTGCCGCACTCGCCGCAAGCGTGCGGACGCTCTCCGCGTGCCCCCTGGCGTGCACCTCCAGGCCCGAGCGTCGGGCGAAGCCCTTCCCGCACTCGGGGCAAACGTGCGGCCTCTCGGCGGCGTGCGTCCCGGCGCGGTGCTTCCTCAGGTAGGACGGCCGCGCAAACAGCTTCCCGCACTCGCCGCACGCGTGAGACCTCTCAGCGGCGTGGGTCCCGGCGTGCGCCTCAAGCGCGTATCGCCGCGCGAACGCCTTCCCGCAAAGCGCGCAAGCGTGCGGGCGCTCCCCGAGTGAGTGAGCCCGTGCTTGCGAAGACGGAGCGCTTCGAGAACCCCTTCCCGCACTCGCCGCAGACGTGCGGCCTCTCTCCGGCGTGGGCCGACGCCACGTGAGCCCGCAGGTCCGAGAGCTCCCCGAAGCGCTTGCCACTGCTCGCAGGCGTGAGGCCTCACCCGGCGTGGGCCCGCGTGTGCCTGGCCAGGGCGAAGCGCTGGCGAAGGCCCGGCCGCACTCGGGCAGACGTGTGGCCGCTCGCCCGTGTGGACGCGAGCGTGAGCCTCCAGGTTGTAGCGCTGCGAGAACGCGCGGCCGCAGTCGGGCAGGCGTGGGCCGCTCGCCCGTGTGCGTGGCCGCGTGCTTGCGCAGGAGGCAGCGGTACGAGAAGTGCTTGCCGCACTCCACGCACGAAACCCTCCGCTTCGGTTTATTCCTCGCCGAAGCGCCGGCGGTGGCGGTGGTGTTGTCGTTCTTCTCCTCCTGACGCTCTCCGCAGCGTCGGCGGCACGTGCCGGCTCCGTGCCGACTGGCGATGGTGCGCGTCGCTCCTGCGCGCCGGGTGTCCTTCTCCCCTTCTGCTTCTGCTGCTTCTGCTGCTGCTGCTTCTTAGCCTGCGGCTGCTGCTGTTGCCGTTGGCCGGCGCTGTGATCGCGGACGCCTGGTGGAGCCGTGCCACACTCCGCACAGGCTCTCGGTGTCGTGACGCCGCCGCCAACGCCGGCGTCGCACTCCGCGCACGGAGGCCGCTCCGTAGCGCCGGCTTGGTCTGCCGCGAGTTTTTTGAAAGAGAAGAAACACAGGGGGCGCTCGGTGTGAGAGGCAAGTTGGTATGCTGGCACCTGGTCTGGAGTGATTGGAAGGCATGGCCAGATCGGCTCTATAACAACGGTAGGAGGCTGCTAGATTTCTGTGCAGCCCATGGGCTTGTAATTGCCAACACGCTGTTCTGAGATCGGCGCAATTACACATCATGGATGCACACCCGGTCTGATAAAGAACATCTGCTGGACTACGTAGTGATAGAACAGCGGATGCGAGCCCATGTCCTTGACACCAGGACCTACCGTGGAGCTGATCTGCCCTCTGACCATCGACTTGTCATCTGTAAGATGCACCTGTTCTGTGTGTCTGTCTCTGTGTCTCTGTCTGTCTCTGTGTCTCTGTCTCTGTGTGTCTCTGTGTGTGTGTCTCTGTGTGTCTGTCTCTGTGTGTCTCCGTGTCTGTGTTTTGTCTCTCTCTCAAATTAGCAATCTTTGGAAGAACGTAATCAACCAGGTAGGGTGTTGACTGTTGTGTTAGCCGACTCTCTGTCTCGTATCGCATTACATTTCTAAGTTTACTATGTTTTTTCTCATTCATTCTTACCTGATGATGATTGCTTGTTTTGCAATCGAATTATTTAATTATTTCTTTCTAATGCTTTCGTAACTGCAGTGATTCATCAAGTTGGTTTTTTCTGTAAAGTCCTGCGGGTGGGCTGGTAGGAACGAATAACCAAAGAATAAAACATATGTATTATTACACTTGTTTAGCCAGGAAAGCCCCACTGACTAAAGGTTTTTGTAGGGTCCTGCCAAGGCAGTAGCGGGCGTGTTGCTACACCTAATCGTACGATACGAAGGGAGAGTTTGAGGCCTAGTTCTAGGCTTTAGGCCTAGCTGTAGGCTTTAGGCCGCTGTGAGTTAATTTTTAATTTAAATGTTTTAATTATTAATGTAAAAGCTTTCAATTTAAATGTTTCTATTTAAAAACATCAGGGAATGTAACATTGTTAAACATTAACTCCCTTTCACACACGCGGGGTACAATACGAAGGGAGAGTTTGAGGCCTAGTTCTAGTCTTTAGGCCTAGCTGTAGGCTTTAGGCCGCCGTGAGTTAATTTTTAATTTAAATGTTTTAATAAAAAACTATCTCAGGGAATTATAAGGGAATGTTACACTTGTTAGCCAGGAAAGCCTCACTGAGTCAAAGGTTTTTGTAGGGTCCTACCAAGTGTTTGCAGTAGGGGCGATGTTGCTACACCTAATCGACATGACGGACGGACGGACGATATAATCTATTGTAGGCTGGTTCACTTCGTTTACCAGTATTAGACCTCTATTATGTGACTCTCACCTTCGCCAACATCCTCATCATCCTCCTCCTCCGACAGCTCAACCTCGATGAAGTTGCGATCTGGAGAGAGCGGCGGTCCATCACGGGACTCTCCGCTCTCCTCTGGCATCTCGACTTTGATCAAATTCACGTCCGGAGCTGCGGGTCAAGGGGAGGGAGGGAGGGAGGGAGGGAGGGAGGGAGGGTCTCTGTGTGAGTCTATAGGTCTGTGTGAGTCTGTGGGTCTCTGTGTGAGTCTGTGGGTCTCTGTGTGAGNATGTGGGTCTCTGTGTGAGTCTGTGGGTCTCTGTGTGAGTCTGTGGGTCTCTGTGAGTCTGTGTGTGGTGAGTCTGTGGTCTCTGTGTNGGTCTCTNTGTGGGTCTCTGTGTGAGTCTATGGGTCTCTGTGTGAGTCTGTGGGTCTCTGTGTGAGTCTATGGGTCTCTGTGAGTCTGTGGGTCTCTGTGTGAGTCTGTGGGTCTCTGTGTGTGATGAGTCTATGGGTCTCTATGAGTCTGTGGGTCTCTGTGTGAGTCTATGGGTTTCTGTGTGAGTCTGTGGGTCTCTCTGTGAGTCTGTGGGTCTCTGTGTGTGGGTCTCTGTGTGAGTCTGTGGGTCTCTGTGTGAGTCTGTGTGAGTCTCTGTGTGAGTCTCTGTGTGAGTCTGTGGGTCTCTGTGTGAGTGAGTCTGTGGGTCTCTGTGTGAGTCTGTGGGTCTCTGTGTGAGTCTGTGGGTCTCTGTGTGAGTCTGTGGGTCTCTGTGTGAGTCTGTGGGTCTCTGTGTGAGTCTATGGGTTTCTGTGTGAGTCTATGGGTTTCTGTGTGAGTCTGTGGGTCTCTGTGTGAGTCTGTGTGAGTCTGTGGTCTCTGTGTGAGTCTGTGGGTCTCTGTGTGAGTCTGTGGGTCTCTGTGTGAGTCTGTGGGTCCTGTGTGAGTCTGTGTCCTGTGTGAGNCTTGTGGGTCTCTGGGCGGGTCTCTGTGTGACGTCTCTGTGTGAGTCTGTGGGTCTCGTGGAGTCTGTGGCTCTGTGTGAGTCTGTGGGATCTCACCCGAGTCTCCCTCCTGCCTCGGCCTCACCCTCAGCGGCCGCGACTCTCCCGCCGGGACCCACGCTGACGTCTCCTTGGCAACGAAAACGACACGCAGACGCAACTCAGATGCAACTCATACACAGCAAATCAGACGCAACTCAGACACAGCAACTCAGACGCAACTCAGATGCAACTTAGACGCAACTCAGACACAACTCAGACGCAACTCAGACACAACTCAGACGCAACTCAGACGCAACTCAGACGCAATTCAGACGCAACTCAGATGCAACTCAGACGCAACTCAGACACNGCAACTCAGACGCAACTCAGACGCAGCAACTCAGATGCAATTCCACCAAACTTTACCCCACCACCAAGAGGAAGGAGTCACCCACATTTACCCCAACAACAACAACCGCCAATCGCCACTAAGTGGCGGTGACGTCACCACGACGCTTGTGCCAGGCCATGTGCACCTTGAGGCCACGTGAAGTGTCGAACACCCGCTGGCAGGAGGTCACGGGGCAGACCCAGCAGGTGCCACGGGTCGACTGACCGAGATGACCGAGATGACTGGCTGATGCACCACCTGTGCCCCTACTGTGCCAACTTGCTGTGCTTTAGCCACCCGCCGCTCCGCTCGTTGTTGTGAGCTTCGCTCCTCCCCCTCCGTTGTTGTTGGAGGGCGACTGCCTCCAACTGCCCAGTGGCGTCCTTCACGAGCCTCCTCCACAGAGGCCGATCTTGACACCGCTGGTACCAGTCATCGGCAAGTCCACTCAGCTCCACGTCCTCCTGTACCACATCACTCCATCTCCTCTCTGGCCCGTGCCACGCCCGTTTATCCCCTCGATCCGGCCAAAAAAAAGCTGTTTAGGCATGCGGTGACTGGGCATACGGGCCACATGACCCAGCCAACACAGCCTTGCCTGCAGGAGGAGCTCACCAATGGACTTTGCCCAGATCTTACGAGGATATGTGAGCTCCTCAGACAATCCAGCCTGGTCAAACCCAGGATGGATCGTAGGCAGGCCAGCCTAAATATTTCGAACCGGCGAAGATGTTCCATTGGGGGGTCCACGTTTCGCAAGCGTAGAGAAGGGAGGGAATGACTGTGGCCGAAGACCTGAGGCTTCGTGTGGAGCAACAGGCCAGGTAGCTTCCACACGGTTACACAACCGATGAAAAGATAATGCCGCTTGACTGAATTGGAGTGTGATCTCTGCTGTCAAACCGGAGCCGGTCATGGGCACACTACCCAGGTATGGAAACGCTCCACTCTCTCCACAACTGCCCATCACCAATGGGGTGGAGTGTCCGATGGTACAAAATACCCAGGCAGGTGCTTAGTTTTGGTGGGGCTGATGGTAAGGCCCACCTCTTAGTGGCAAGCTCCAGGTTCAGCAGCAGCGTCTCCAACTCCTCCTCTGAGTGAGCAGCAATTACCAAATCATCGGCATACGTATTGTTGACCAATAGGGAGCCATCCCTTGACCGCACCCAGGCATCGATCAGCCTCCATTGTATCTGTACCAGATGGAAATTCCTCCGGTACAGCTACTGAAGGCTTCACGAACTACATGGTTGAAATAGATGTTAAATAATGTGGGAGCCAGAGGACACCCTGTCGCACCCCAAAATGAACAGGGAATGACTCTGACTCCCGGCCACGTAGTTTTACTCGGGCCCGCTTACCATCATGATCGTGAGCAGAGGGTCAGGGACTCCGAAAGCACAAAGAATAACCAGAGCCCAGGCCTACTGATGGTATCATAGGCCTTGACCAGGTCAATAAAGCAGAGATGTAGGTCTTGTTGGAATTCCCTACACCTCTGCTGTAACAGACAGAGAGAAAATATGGCATCTGTGCATGACCGCCCTTACCTGAAACCACATTGGGCTCCGCAAGCCTCTCCTCAGCATGCCTAGCAAGGCGATGTTGAATAATCCTTGCCAGGACCTTTCCCGGCACACTGGGGAGTGAGATGCCCTGTAGTTATTACAGTCTGTGCAGTCTTCCTTCTTAAAGATGGGGACCACCAGGGCATCCTTAAATCCTGCAGAACCTGTCCAGTGGCCCAGGCTGTTGGTATGATGTCATGTAGGGCAGTCTGTGCACAAACGCCACCCTCCTCAACATTTCGCTTGGGAGATCATCTCTGCCGGTGCCTTTCCTGGTCTCAGACTCTGGATCGCCTTTAGCACTTCCTCAACAGATGGCACCTTAGCCAGCCACTCACAGGGGGTGACTACTTCTTTCAATATTTGAGGCACCGCAGCCTCAGCAGGGTCATCCCCACTTTGTCCCACGATGTTTTCCAGGCTGAGGGATTTCCCCTCCCCGGACCTCACAGAAATGCTCAGCAAATCTGCAAACCTGTTCCTGGGGTCGGAGATTGGATCACCGTTCTTTCCCCTAATGATGGTAATAGGTGTGGCGCTGCAGGTTACTTTTTTGATAAAATTAGAGAGCGATTTGGATCGCAGGCCATTAAGGCAGACTCCATCTCCTCAGCAACCCGCGACCACCACCCATCCTTGCAGCACCTCACGGCTCTCCGAACCTCCGAGCGAAGGCTGCGGTAAGCCTCCTCATTCTCTGACGTGGGATGCTGTACACAATGAGAGTGGGCCTGTCACTTTTTCTCAGCCAGCCTGAACACCTCCTCTGTCAGCCAGTGTCTCTGGGGAGGTCTGGACCGTGTACCCAAAGCAGCCATTGCAGCTACATGATCCACAGTCCTGAACCTCGCCATTTACCATCGACATTAGGAGGAGTAGGGACAATACCAACCTCAGCCGCAAGCGATGGTGAAATTCTTGCAACTTTCATCAGTTCGCTGAGACCAGGCCACCTTAGGTTGGAATGGGGTCCTGGGTGTACACCACCACTGGAGTGGAAGAATGGCAGGCGCATCTTACAGATGACTAGTCGATGGTCAGTGGGCAGATCAGCTCCACGGTAGGTCCTGGTGTCAAGGACATGGGCCCGC
The DNA here is from genome assembly GCA_018977245.1 of Lethenteron camtschaticum. Lineage (NCBI taxonomy): Eukaryota > Metazoa > Chordata > Hyperoartia > Petromyzontiformes > Petromyzontidae > Lethenteron > Lethenteron camtschaticum. Next base: position 102,626 of record WFAB01001447.1, on the reverse strand, counting down.
ATCTGCCACTCCCTGTCGTTTGGCAAATTACCCCACTACCACCACCAAGAGGAGGGAGTCACCCACACTTTACCTTGTGGGTCTCTGTGTGAGTCTATGGGTCTCTGTGTGAGTCTGTGGGTCTCTGTGTGAGTCTATGGTCTCTATGTGAGTCTATGAGTCTCTGTGTGAGACTGTGGGTCTCTGTGTGAGTCTATGGGTCTCTGTGTGAGTCTGTGGGTCTCTGTGTGAGTCTGTGGGTCTCTGTGCGAGTCTGTGGGTCTCTGTCTATGGGTCTCNGTGCGAGTCTGTGGGTCTCTGTGTGAGTCTGTGGGTCTCTGTGTGTGTCTGTGGGTCTCTGTGTGGGTCTATGGGTATGTGTGTGAGTCTGTGGGTCTCTGTGTGAGTCTGTGTGTCTCTGTGTGGGTATGTGGGTCTCTGTGTGAGTCTGTGGGTCTCTGTGTGAGTCTGTGGGTCTCTGTGTGAGTCTGTGGGTCTCTGTGCGAGTCTGTGGGTCTATGGGTCTCTGTGTGAGTCTGTGGGTCTTGTGTGAGTCTGTGGGTCTCTGTGTGAGTCTGTGGGTCTCTGTGTGAGTCTGTGGGTCTCTGTGTGAGTCTGTGGGTCTCTGTGTGAGTCTGTGGGTCTCTGTGCGAGTCTGTGGGTCTCTGTGTGAGCCTATGGTCTCTGTGTGAGTCTGTGGGTCTCTGTGTGAGTCTCTGTGTGAGTCTGTGTGTCTCACGTTCTGCTTCAATCTTCACCACGTGTGCCTCTTCCTTCATGTCTCCGGCTGGACTCGCACAAAGACAAAGGTCCCCTGTGTAGCCTTGAGACTCTGGGGGCANGTGNACTCTGAATGCNCACGCGGAGACACAGAGACTCACACAGAGACACACAGAGAGACACAGAGACACACACAGAGACTCACACAGAGACACACACAGAGACANCCAGAGAGACACACAGAGACACACAGAGAGACACAGAGACACACACAGAGACTCACACAGAGACACACACAGAGACACCCNGAGAGACACACACATGAGATACACACACAACCACGAGAGACACAGAGACACACACAGAGACTCACACAGACACACACAGAGACACCAGAGANNCACACAGAACACACACACGGAGCACAGAGAACACACAGAGACACACAGAGACACACAGAGACACAGAGACACACAGAGATNCACACACAGAGACACACAGAGAGACACAGAGACACACACAGAGACTCACACAGAGACACACACAGAGACACAGAGAGACACACAGAGACACACAGAGAGACACAGAGACACACACAGAGACTCACACAGAGACACACACAGAGACACCCAGAGAGACACACAGAGATACACACACAGAGACACAGAGAGACACAGAGACACACACAGAGACTCACACAGAGACACACACAGAGACACCAGAGACACACAGAGACACACACACAGAGAGACACAGAGACACACACAGAGACTCACACAGAGACACACACAGAGACACCCAGAGAGACACACAGAGATACACACACAGAGACACACAGAGAGACACAGAGACACACACAGAGACTCACACAGAGACACACACAGAGACACCAGAGACACACAGAGACACACAGAGAGACACAGAGACACACACAGAGACTCACACAGAGACACACACAGAGAGAGACACACACAGAGACACACAGAGACACAGAGACACAAACACAGAGACACACAGAGACACACACAGAGACACAGAGAGACACACAGAGACACACACACACAGAAACAGAGACACACACAGAGACTNACACACACACACAGAGACACACACAGAGAAACACACAGAGACACACAGAGAGACACACACAGAGAGACACACACACAGAGAGACACAGAGACTCACNGAGAGAGACACAGACACAAACAGAGACACACAGAGACACACAGAGACACACAGAGAGAGAGAGACACACACAGACAGACACAGAGACACACAGACACAGACAGAGAGACCCACAGAGACACACAGAGACACACAGAGACAGACACACACAGAGACACACACAGACAGACAACTGTCTTCGTGTCTCTGTCACGCCGTGTCTCACTCTGGTGTCCTTGTACTCTTACCTTCGTGTCTCTGTCTCACTCCTGTGTCTCTGTGTATGTCTCTGTCTCTCTGTGTGTGTCTCACTCCTGTCTCTGTCTCTGTGTCTCTCTGTCTCTGTGTGTGTCTCTGTGTGTGTCTCTGTCTGTGTGTCTCTGTGTCTCTCTGTGTCTCTGTGTGTCTCTGTGTCTCTCTCTGAGTGTGNCTCTCTCNGTGTCTCTGTGTCTCTGTTGTGTGTCTCTGTTGTGTGCGTCTCTGTGTGTGTCTCTCTGTCTGTGTCTGTCTCTGTGTCTATGTGTGTGTCTCTGNGTGTCTATGTGTGTGTCTCTGTGTGTCTCTGCGTCTCTGTGTGTGTCTCTGTGTGTGTCTCTCTGTATCTGTGTGTATCTGTCTCTGTGTGTCTCTCTGTGTGTCTCTGTGTGTGTGTCTCTGTCTGTCTCTGTGTCTCTGTGTGTGTGTGTGTCTCTGTTGTGTCTCTGTGTGTGTGTGTGTCTATGTGTCTCTGTGTGTCTCTCTGACTCTGTATATATCTGTGTCTCTGTCTGTGTGTGTGTCTCTGTGTGTCTCTCTGTGTGTCTGTGTCTCTGTGNGTCTGTCTCTGTCTCACTGTGTCTCTGNGTTTCTGTCTGTTGTGTCTGTGTGTGTCTGTGTCTGTCTGTTTCTTTCTGTTTGTAACTGAGTGTGTCTCTCTCTGTCTGTCTTTCTGTCTGTGTGTGCGTGTGTCTGTGTGTCTCTGNCTGTCTNGNGTGTGTCTTTCTGTGTCTGTGTCTCTGTGTGTCTCTCTGTGTGTCTCTCCACTTGGACTCGCTTCTCACAAGAGAGCGGCAAGAAGCCGGCCAAGACGCGAATCGCAATTACCTCGCATCTTGCCCCCCCCTACCCCCATCTCCCCTCCCCCTCTCCCCCTCCCCCTCCCCCTCCCTCCCCCNTCCCTCCCCCATCTCCCTCCCCCTCTCACCCCCCCTGTCCCTCCCCTCTCACCCTCCCCCTCTCCCNTCTGCCCTCACCCTCCCCTGTCCCTCCTCTCACCCTCCCCCTGTCCCTCCTCTCACCCCTCCCCTGTCCCTCCTCTCACCCCTCCCCTGTCCTTGCCCCTCCCCCTCTCCCCCTCCCCTCTCCCTCACCCTCTCACCCTCTCCCCCTCCCTCTCACCCCCTCCCCCTCTCCCCCTCCCCCTCTCACCCCCCTCCCCCTCTCACCCCCTCCCNTCTCACCCTCCCCCTCTCACCCTCTCCCCCTCCCCTGTCCCTGCCCCTCCCCAGCCCCGCCCTCCCGTCGCTCAGAACGCGTTTCGCTTTACGCGCCTCGCGCGCCCCGTAGCTCGCGCAGCAGCAGCAGCTGGGCACGGTGAGAGGGGTGGTGGTGATGGTGATGTGGTGAGGTGTGGTGATGTAGTGTGATGGTGATGGTGTAGTGGTGGTGTGATGGTGTAGTGGTGGTGTGATGGTGTGATGATGGTGTGGTGTAGTGTGGTGTGATGGTGTGTGGTGGTGATGGTGTGTGGTGTGGTGATGGTGTGATGGTGTGATGGTGTAGTGGTGGTGATGGTGTAGTGTGATGGTGTAGTGGTGTGATGATGGTGTGATGGTGTGGTGTAGTGTGGTGGTGTGATGGTGTAGTGGTGTGATGATGGTGTGATGGTGTGGTGGTGTGGTGGTGATGGTGTAGTGGTGTGGTGGTGGTGATGGTGTAGTGTGATGTTGTGTGGTGTGTGGTGGTGTGGTGGTGTGGTGGTGATGGTGTGATGGTGTGGTGTGGTNGTGATGTGGTGTAGTGGTGTGGTGGTGGTGGTGTGGTGTGGTGGTGTGATGGTGTGGTGGTGTGNTGGTGTGATGGTGTGATGGTGTAGTGGTGTGATGGTGTGGTGGTGTAGTGGGGTGGTGTGATGTGGTGATGATGTGTAGTGATGTGGTAGTGTAGTGTGGTGGTGTGGTGTAGTGGTGGTCATGGTGGTGATGGTGGTGATGGTGGTGATGGTGTAGTGGTGTGGTGATGGTGGTGGTGATGGTGTGGTGGTGATGGTGATGATGGTGTGGTGGTGATGTGGTGGTGATGGTGATGTGGGGTGTGTGATGTGGTGTGATGGTGTAGTGGTGGGTGTGTGATGTGGGGTGGTGTGATGTGATGTAGTGGTGGTGATGATGTAGTGTGATGTAGTGATGTAATACTGTAGTGATGTATTGATGTGATGTAATGAAGTGCTGATGTAAAACCTCGGAGATCGAACGCACCACAACTCGGAACAATTCGGTGTTCGAACGATATTTCCGAAAAAAAATTTTGCCCTGGAAACCGAACTAAATTCGGAGGTCGAACGCGAAATTGCAACTTGAAACGACCCGTCCGGCTGAAACGTGCATGTTTCACCAGTCGTGTACGTCGCTTGCCGCCACACAAAAGGTTTTTTTAGCGTGAGAGAGGCTCCCTAAACGCGTGGTGCAGTTACCCACAAAGCAACGCTCCTTAACTCTTGGGTTTTTTCGGTAAATTTCGATGTAAAGCTTCTTTCGTGACTGCAGGGATTCATCTTCTTGGTTCTTTCGGTAAAGTCACGTAGAAGGGAAATAATAAAATAATAAAAATAAAACAATTCTCACGACGTTTCGGCCACAACGCAAGCAGCCGTCCTCAGGTGAAGACAGACATGTTCTTCACCTGAGGACGGCTGCTTGCATTGTGGCTGAAACGTCGTGAGAATTGTTTTATTATGTTTTAGTTTTATTATTTTATTACTTCCCTTCTACGTGACTTTACCGAAAGAACCAAGAAGTTGAAGTACCAGTAGCAGAGTCGCAAACGGGTTTTCATTCCTTCCCGTACCCGGCCGCACCAGTGTCCAAACGGGTAGCCGTACCCGGCCGTACCTGCGACCTCTGGGATGAAGCCACGTTGCAGGCGCGGGTGGGTTGATTCTGGAACTTTTGTAGAAAGACAAGACATTGGGAAATGAGTGCAAACGGTGACTCACCAGTGACTCACGGCACCCGTACCGGCCGCGACTAGGGTCGCCGGCTACCCGTACCCGGCCGGGTACGGGTAGCCGGGTATCGGGTGGGTAGGGTATCGGGTACCCGGTTCCTCTGCCATTGGTAAAAAATACAATTAAAATTAATAAAAGTAAAATAAAAATTCTTTCGGGCAACACAACTTCCGTCTTCAGGTGGAACCGTCACAGCACGCTTGCTGTATCAAGTAAATCATATTTTGNTACTGGCAAATGAGGTTCCAATGGTGTAAATGCTTCACCCCGAGCTCTCATACTCTGATGGGCATTGTCTTTGAGTTGTGCGCCTTTTGGTGTCATCTGGTCCAACCCATGTGAGACTAGGCTCTAAGGAAAGCTGTCTCTGGTGTGGACCAATCAACTTCAAGGACAGTGCACATTATCAGAGTATGATTTTGTTTGCATTACGACCGCAGGTATTGTGGTCAATGCAAACATGGCTCCTTGTAAAAAAGGTGTCGGTTTTGTTGCCAGATAAAAGGGTAAAAAAATACAATTATCATATTTCCATTTAAAGCTTTCTGANTGCAGGGATCATCTTCGGTTCTTTCGGTAAAGTCAGTGAGGGAAGTANTAAAATAATAAAANTAAAACATAATAAAAAATTCTCAGACTTTCGGACAACCAACAGCGTCCTCAGGTGGAGAACAGGTCGTCGGCAGCTCTTTTACCCACAGATCTCGAGGCGTCTTATTTCCCGTCNGAACCATTATTTNATATGTTTNATTATTTTATTACTTCCNTTCTTACGTGACTTTACNGAAAGAACGTANATCTAANTAACGAAGTCCAATGAAAAANTTNAGGGCTNCCCTCCACCCTACCAANTGGGGAGCATGTACGGCTGAGCAGTGAATTTGTGATTCGACTACGACNAGATAACAATCTTGTCCCACCTCTGAGTTCTCGAGCATGTGACTTAGAGTACTATCATGAATTTGATGACTTCANACCGACTTGACTTGCATAACAATGACTTTGTCCATTGAGGTGTCCATGTGAGCTTATCGAGAGATCATCGAGATAGAANTTGAGATTCAGAGATTTTGCATGTTTGTNCCATCTGAGCTGGGTGGACTCGAGCAGGACTTGGACTCGACAGACTGAGTCATGANTTTGATGATTCATGGACTCTTGGACTTGCATACAATGTTTGTCCCACCCTGAGGTGGGACCATCGAGTCATGTGCTTGGACGATCGATCACTCGCGAATTTGTGATAGTCAGTTGGACTTGATACAATGACTTTGGGTCCCTTGTGGACTGAGATGACTAATCAGCGGTCATGAATTTGATGACTTCAGCGCTTGGACTTGCTGATAACAATGACTTTNTCCTCTGAGNTGTGGATGAGATGTGACTCTCAGCTCGAGTCATGAATTTGATGACTTCGCGCTTGGCCAATGACTTTGTCCACTCTGAGGTGTGGATCGAGTCAGTGACTTGGNCTCGTCAGCTAGTCATGAATTTGAGCTTCGACATTCGACTTGGCCAATCTTTGTCCACTCTGAGGTGTGGACTCGAGTANGTGANTTGACTCGTCGCTAGTCATGAATTTGAGCTTCAGANTCACTTGGACTTGCATAACAAACTTTGTCCACCAGGTGTGGACTCGAGTATGTTTGACTCGAGTGACTCGAGTCTGAATGATGACTTCAGTCGACTTGGACTTGCATTGACTTTGTCCACCTCTGAGGTGTGGACTAGTCATGTGACTTGGCTCGAAGACTCGAGCTGAATTTTGATGACTTCAGACTCGACTTGGACTTATAACAAGGGGTGACTTTGTCCCACCTCTGAGGTGTGGACTAGTCATGTGACTTGGCTCGACAGACTCGAGCATGAATTTGATGACTTCAGACTCGACTTGGACTTATAACAATGACTTTGTCCCACCTCTGAGGTGTGGACTCGAGTCATGTGACTTGGACTCGAGTCAGACTCGAGTCATGAATTTGATGACTTCAGACTCGACTTGGACTTGCATAACAATGACTTTGTCCCACCTCTGAGGTGTGGACTCGAGTCATGTGACTTGGACTCGAGTCAGACTCGAGTCATGAATTTGATGACTTCAGACTCGACTTGGACTTGCATAACAATGACTTTGTCCCACCTCTGAGGTGTGGACTCGAGTCATGTGACTTGGACTCGAGTCAGACTCGAGTCATGAATTGATGACTTCAGACTCGACTTGGACTTGCATAACAATGACTTTGTCCACCTCTGAGGTGTGGACTCGAGTCATGTGACTTGGACTCGAGTCAGACTCGAGTCATGAATTTGATGACTTCAGACTCGACTTGGACTTGCATAACAATGACTTTGTCCCACCTCTGAGGTGTGGACTCGAGTCATGTGACTTGGACTCGAGTCAGACTCGAGTCATGAATTTGATGACTTCAGACTCGACTTGGACTTGCATAACAATGACTTTGTCCACCTCTGGTGTGGAGAGCATGTGACTTGGACTCGAGTCAGACTCGAGTCATGAATTTGATGACTTCAGACTCGACTTGGACTTGCATAACAATGACTTTGTCCCACCTCTGANGTGTGGAGAGCATGTGACTTGGACTCGAGTCAGACTCGAGTCATGAATTTGATGACTTCAGACTCGACTTGGACTTGCATAACAATGACTTTGTCCACCTCTGATGACTCACATCTTGGACTCAGTCAGACCGAGTCAGAATTTGATGACTTCAACTCGACTTGGACTCAAATGACTGCCTGGTGTGGTCAGTCGACGGACTCGGTCAGANTCGAGCATGAATTTGTGACTTCAGACTCGACTTGGACTTGCATAACAATGACTTTGTCCCACCTCTGAGNTGTGATCGAGTCATGTGACTTGACTCGACACTCGAGTCATGAATTTGAGACTTCAGACTCGATTGGACTTGCATAACAATGACTTTGTCCACNTCAATGAGGTGTGGACTCGATCAACTTGGATCGAGCAGACTCGAGTCATGAATTTGATGACTTCAGACTCGACTTGNACTTGCATAACAATGACTTTGCCACCTTGAGGTGTACTCGAGTCATTACTTGGACTCGAGTGACTCGAGTCATAATTTATGCTTCAGACTCGACTTGAAGACTTTGTCCNACCTACTGGTATATATACAAGGTTGGAATTTCTGACTTACTTGATCAGATCGNTGATCCACCTGAAGCGGAGGCTGTGTTGCCTCCGAAACGTCGTGATTTTTATTTTTTTTATTTTTTATTAATTTTTTTCTTTTTTTACGTGCTTTATCGAAAGAACAAGAGTATGAATCTTGCAGTCACGAAAATTCAAATCTATCATCGTTCTTAACTTTTTGTTATCCTTTACAGCAGCCCTCTGCTTACGATGGAGATGCGTGACGACCCATCGTAGTGAAAAAAATCCAAGATGGCCCACTACCCAGGGTAAAGAACTGATAATTTAGCAAAAAGAGCAATTTACAATACCGTACTGTATAAAGATATAATGTATTATTTTTAATTAAAAACTGTATTGCAAAGTAGAATGTCAAGTAAAAAACAACAGGGTAAATTCTTAGCCTACTTGTATGAACTGCAATTTAATAGAAAGTTTTTTCAGGAAACAATCCTATCTGCTGTAGAAACTTTTAACATGCATTGAATGTGGTAACCCTAAATGACGCTAACTACGTATCGTACATGCATTGAACGTATCGAGCGTATCATATTGTCCTGTAGCACCAAGATTCTGAAAACAAAAACACAGAAAAAACACCGCTAACACCGTCCACCGCTGGTGAGAGTGAGGAGGCATCACACAAGGCGGGGAATGCCGTACATCCCGGCAACTTTTAGCATCGTAAGATCAAAATATCGTAAGTCGGACCATCGTAACTCGGGGCTATCTGTACTTGTGTTTTTAATCCTTTATATTAAGTTCGCTTGCTTGCTTGCGTGCTTGCTTGCTTGCGACCGTGCAAACCTTTCGGTCGTTTTTAAACCCACTTCCCGTGATCCAATCGAGCTGACATTTTCCACACAGACTCGTTGTGCCAGACAATTATTTTCGTGAAAAATTTCAAAAATGTTACACTGTTTAGGGAAAACAAATTATATTTAATTACCAATTGCAATGTGGCAGAAATCATCTGACCCAAGGTAGCCATCAAGCCAGAGGACGAGAGGACCTAGGCCACGCATATAAAGGATTTAGAGTGAAAAACTTTGTTTTTACGGGTTTACTTATTTTGGTGTCTATCCGTACACAATGTCTCCTAAGAAAGTTGGTGGTAGCGATAAGCCGAAAAGGAAAGTTGTGAGAACCACGATAGAATTAAGAAAAGAGATCATTGCAAAGGCAGAGCGAGGTGTACGTGTGACCCAGATCTCCAAACAGTACGGTATGCCGAAATCGACGATTTGCACGATGCTGAAAAATAAAGAAGCCATCAAAGAAGCCAATGTCGCCAAAGGAGTGTCATCTCTATCCAAGCAAAGAACGAAGGCGATCGAGGAGGTTGAGAAAGTGCTGTTGATGTGGATCAACGAAAAGGAGTTGGCAGGCGATAGCATTTCAGAGGCTGTGATATGTGAGAAGGCCAAACAGTTGCATTCCGACATCCTCCAAAACACCCAGGAACGAGTGACGATGCGGGTCCTGGTGAAATGTTCAAGGCTAGCCGAGGATGGTTTGATAATTTTAAAAAGAGAAGTGGCATACAGAGCGTCGTTAGGCACGTCGGGAGGGTGTCTGTGCCCGTAGAGAAGGTGGCAAGAATTTTGTTGGGGAATTTCAAGAGTTTGTCGTGAAGGCCGAGGGCTTTCTTCCTCCTCAACACCTTCCACTCAAGTCATCGGCTCTCCTCACTACAGGTAAAGTGAAGTTTAATGTTCGTTCCGTATATTTATTCATTTATTCCATGTATTGTGTCTGGCCGAAACGTCTTGAGAATTGTTGTATCGTTTAATTTGTATTATTTTATTATTTCCTTCTACGTGACTTTACCGAAAGAACCAAGAAGATGAATCCCTGCAGTCACGAAAGCTTTAAATCGAAATTTTATTATGTTTAATTTGTATTATTTTATTATTTCCCTTCTACGTGACTTTACCGAAAGAACCAAGAAGATGAATCCTGCAGTCACGAAAGCTTTACATCGAAATTTTATTATGTTTAATTTGTATTATTTTATTATTTCCCTTCTACGTGACTTTACCGAAAGAACCAAGAAGATGAATCCCTGCAGTCACGAAAGAAGCTTTACATCGATTTACCGAAAAAACCNAAGAGTTAAGGAGCGTTGCTTTGTGGGTGCGATTTTATGCATGTGATTACCGCAAACTTCGTGTAAAAACGCTTTGTGACGAGAGATTTCTTGTGTCTGGAACCAATTCATGTCATTTGCATTTATTGTTACGGGGAAATGAATTCGGCGTTCGAACAAATCGGTGTTCGAATGGCCTTCTGGAACCAATTAAGTTCGATCTCCGGGGTAACACTGTATAGATGGTGATGTAGTGATGTAGTACTGTGGTGATGTGGTGATGTAGTGGTGAGTTAGTGATATGATGATGTGTATTGTGGCGGTGTGGTGATGTAGTGGTGATGTAGTGATGCAGTACTGTGGTGATGTAGTGATGTAGTACTGTGGTGGTGTGGTGATGTAGTGGTGAGTTAGTGATATGATGATGTGTATTGTGGCGGTGTGGTGATGTAGTGGTGATGTAGTGATGCAGTACTGTGGTGATGTAGTGATGTAGTACTGTGGTGGTGTGGTGATGTAGTGGTGAGTTAGTGATATGATGATGTGTATTGTGGCGGTGTGGTGATGTAGTGGTGATGTAGTGATGCAGTACTGTGGTGATGTNGTGATGTGGTGATGTGTACTGTGGTGGTGTGGTGATGTGGTGATATGGTGATGTGTGATGTGTACTGTGGTGGTGTGATGTGTACTGTGGTGATGTGGTGATGTGGTGGTGTGGTGATGTGTGATGTGTACTGTGGTGGTGTGGTGATGTGGTGATGTGTACTGTGGTGGTGTGGTGATGTGGTGATGTGCACTGTGGTGGTGTGATGTGTACTGTGGTGGTGTGGTGATGTAGTGGTGAGTTAGTGAGTTAGTGATGCGTACTGTGGTGATGTGGTACAACAACGGGCAAACACTTTTTTGCCCTCGCCGCTGTTTCCTCTCGAACGTAGGAACTCGCGCGGTCGAAAAGGGACCGTTTTGCGACGCCGACGTCGACGCCGTGCAAGCGCTGAACCGCCGAAAAATCCCTCCCGGCCAGCCACGTGCTCAGCCCCCCCCTCCCTCACCACCGCACCTCCGTCCTACAAACCCGCATCGCCCACGTTCGGGCGATGCGGAGCGCCCGCTGCTGCCGCCACCGCCGTCGTTACCTCTCGAAGAAGAACACTACGGAGCGCCGAGAGGATCGTCCGTAACGATGAGCGCCACGCACGCCGCGAACGGCGACGCCGCCGCGCCGCCGCCGTCGGCAAGAAACGCCAACGGAGGAGCATCAACCTCGGGGTGAAGCTGGAGGTCGTGAAGCGGTTCGAGGCGGGGCAGAAGGTGGCCGCCATCGCCCAGGCGCTGGGCCTGCCCGCCAGCTCGGCGCGATCCATCTGCGTGAACGCCGGCAAGATCCTGGAGTCGGCGCAGAACGCGGCGCCGCTGACCGCCACCAAGATCTTCCGGAGCCGCTCGGCCGTCCTGGAGAACATGGAGAGGCTCCTCGGGGTGTGGATCGAGGACCAGAGCCAGCGGGGCGCGGCGCTGAGCGCCCCCGCCGTGCAGGAGAAAGCGAGGAGCCTCTTCGAGGACCTCCGGCAGATGAGCGGCGAGGGCGGCGAGACGTTCGGCGCGAGCCGCGGGTGGTTCGAGCGCTTCAAGAAACGCAGCGGCCTGGGCAGCCTGAACCGCCGTGCGAGGCCGCGGGCCTCGATGGCGAGGCCGCGTCGGCGTCGGCGTCGGCGTCGTCGTCTGCCGGGTCCGCCGCCGGCTACCCCGACGTCCTGAGGGGCGTCATCGAAGAGGGGGGCTACGTGCCGGGCCAGGTGTTCAACGTGGACGAGACGGAGCTCTACTGGAAGCGGATGCCGGCGAGGACGTCCATCGCCGCCGAGGAGAAGACCGCCCCCGGTTTCAAGGCGGCCAAGGACCGCCTCACCCTCCTGCTGGCCGCCAACGCGTCGGGCGACCTCAAGCTCAAGCCCTCCTTGTCTACCACTCGGAGACGCCGAGGGCCATCAAGGGCTGCCCCAAGGAGCACCTCCCCGTCGTCTGGCGCTCCAACAAGAGGGCCTGGGTGACCGAGACGGTCTTCGCGAGTGGTTCGCGTCGCACTTTGCCCGGCCGTCGAGGATTACTGCGGCCGCAAGGGCCTGCCGAACCGGGCCCTGCTCCTGCTGGACAGCGCCCCGGCCCACCCGGTCAACCTGGAGGAGCTGTCGGAGAACGTGCGCGTGGCCTTCCTGCCGCCCAGCACCACGGCGCTGCTGCAGCCCATGGACCAGGGCGTCGTCGCCGCCTTCAAGGCCTACTACCTGCGGCGAACCTTCGCCCGCCTCGCGGGGGACACGGCCGGCGGGCGGCGGTCGGCCAGGGACTTCTGGCGCGGCTACAACATCAGGGCGGCCGTCGACAACATCGCCGACGCGTGGCGGGAGGTGCGGCCGTCGGACGTGAACGCCGCGTGGCGCAAGATCTGGCCCCGGTGCGTCGTCGCACGCCCGGCGGGCTCGGGCCTTGCGGAGGAGGCGACGGAGGAGGTCCTGCGGGACATCGTTGGCCTGGCGAGATCGGCCGGCCTGGACAACGTCGAGGAGTCGGACGTGGCCGAGCTGCTGGATTCGCACGGCGGCGAGCTGTCCAACGACGACCTGGTGGAGCTGCTGCAGCAACGTTCGGCGAGGGGGCGACGAGGGGGGCGCGGGAGGCGCGGAGGGCAGCCAGGCGGACGCTGAGCGCGGCGCGTCTGTCGGAGGCGTTCGTTCACCTGGAGGCGGCGATGGACATCTTCAGGGAGGACGACCCCAACAGGGAGCGCAGCTTCAAGGTGAACCGGACGCTCGCCGGCGCCGTTCACTGCTACAAGGAGCTGTACAAGCAGAAGAAGAAATACGCGGCGAGGCGGGCGTTGGCCAGGCTCGTTAAAAGCCCTCCAGGCAGTAACGCGGGAGGCGAGGAGAGCCAGCTACCTCCGGTTGCTACTCCTCCTCCTCCTCCGCCTGTCATCAAACAAGAGCAGAGTCCAGGCCCTGGGACGAGTCCTCAGCTGACGGTGAAATGCGAAGACGTCTCGGTCGCCGAAGCAACCGGTGAGGCCTCTCAACTCGTCCGCTGTCGGCGTCGGCTGATTTGGGTCGGTGGGGGCGGGTGGTGGTGGTGGTGCTGTCATGGACCTATTCTTAATTTGGAGCTTTCGTGACTGCAGGAATGACTCTTTGGTTCTTTCGGTAAAGTGACGTATAAAGAGAAAATAATAACATAATAAAAATAAAACATAAGAAGGTAATATATTATTATATATTATTTTATTATGTTTTATTTTAATTATTTTATTACTTCCCTTCTACGTGACTTTACCGAAAGAACCAAGAAGATGAATCCCTGCAGTCACGAAAGCTTTAAATCGAAACTTAAATAATAAATTAAATACTAGCATACGACGTTTCGACTGCAACACAAGCAATCATCATCAGGTGTGAAATCCACAGCAAGAATAATTCTATATTTTTTTATTTCGATTTAAAGCTTTCGTGACTGCAGGGATTCATATTCTTGGTTCTTTCTGTAAAGTCATCACGTAGAAGGGAAATAATAAAATAATAATAAAACATAATAAAATGCAATTCTCACGACGTTTCGGCTACAACGCAAGCAGCCGTCCTCAGGTGAAGAACAGGTCTGTCGGAAAGACAGCGTCATTCACATCATCAACATCATCATCATCATTAACATCATCATCATCCTCATCATCATCATCAACAACATCATCAACATCATCTACATCATCAACATAATCATCTTTTTTTTTCGATTTAAAGCTTTCGTGACTGCAGGGATTCATATTCTGACGTCTTTTGGCGTCATCTGGTCGAACACCATATGAGACTAGGCTCCAAAGAAAGCTGTCTCTTGTGTGGACCAATCAGTTTCAAAGACAATGCATCAATTATCAGAGTATTGTTTTTTTTTGCATTTGACTGCAAGTATTGTGGTTAATGTAAGCATGATTCCTTGCAAAAGGTGTCAGTTTTGTTGCCAGAAAAAAGGGGAAAACCCCTATTAGTATCAATCTTAATTTTGGAGCTTTCGTGACTGCAGGAATTATTCTTTGGTTCTTTCGGTAAAGTCACGTACATAAAGATAAAATAATAAATTAAATAATCGCATACGACGTTTCGATTGCAACACGAGTAATCGTCATCAGGTATAATGAAATGGCGACATAAAATCTAACCAGAAAACTACAGACAGACATTCTAGATTTGAAGCTTTCGTGACTGCAATGATTCATATTGTTAGGTTTTTTTTTCGGTAAAGTCACGTAGGTAAAAACATTAAAAAGTAAAATAAATAAAAATAAAAATCAAATAAAAATAAAAAAAAAGGCTCAGTCTTTGTTATGCAGTCTATTCTTAGTCTCAAGCCTCACCTTACCATATTCATAATAAGTATGCGGCCCTTGCCCCACCACATTCTCCAGCCATTATATAAACGCAGTGGTAGCTCCTGCAATTTCTCATTCACTTGCTACAGCAGTCGTGGCTGTGACGGTTCCACCTGAAGACGGAAGCTTGTGTTGCCTCCGAAACGTCGTGATTTTTATTTTATTTTATTTAACTTTTTAATGTTTTTACCTACGTGACTTTACCGAAAAAAACCTAAGAATACAGACAGACATATAAGCAGACAGATATCACCAAGATATATAGAGAGAGCAACACAGGCACAGAGACGATCACCCCTCTCTCTACCTGTGTTGCTCTCTCTATGTATCTTGGTGATATCTGTCTGCTTATATGTCTGTCTATAGTTCCATATTAGTATGTTTCGGGCATCGTTTCGGGCGTCGAAACCTCGTGATTTTACCCTTTCTGACTCTCGCCCCTTGACCCACACCCCCGAGCGTCGATCGACCCGCCGGGTCCTTCTCGAAGCCGCGCGCGACTCGCCTTTCCCCGTCGCGTCGACCCGCTCCTCACGGCGGCGAGACGCTCCGTCTGTGTCGATCGCAGCTCCGGATCTGAGGATCGTGAAGGTGGAAAGAGCCAGCAGCGAGGGCGCAGAGGAGACGGGGGAAGAATCTCACCGCGGCTGCCTGGCCACCGCAGACCAGAACTTTATCGAGGTGGAGTTGTCATTCAGTGACGGTGAGACTCCACCGCTCGTCTGATGGTCAGTGGTGATGGTGGTGGCGGTGGTGTGGAGGTGGCGATGGTGGTGGAGGTGGTGGTGGTGGTGGTGGTGGTGGAGGTAGCAGTGGTGGTGGCGGTGGTGGTGGTGGCGGTGGTGGGGACGGTGGTGGCGGCAGTGGTGGTGGTGGTGGTGGTGGCGGTGGTGGTGGCAGTGGTGGTGGTGGCGGTGGTGGCGGAGGTGGTGGCGGTGGTGGTGGTGGCGGTGGTGGAGGTGGTGGTGGCGGCGGTGGCGGCGGTGGTGGCGGTGGTGGTGGTGGCGGTGGTGTGGGAGTGGTGGTGGTGACGGTGGTGGTGGCGACGGTGGTGGTGGTGACGGTGGTGGCGGTGGTGGAGGTGGTGGTGGTGGCGACGGTGGTGGCGGTGGTGGTGGTGGCGGTGGTGGTGGTGGCGGCGGTGGTGGGGAGTGGTGGAGGTGGAGGTGGTGGTGGTGGTGGTGGCGACGGTGGTGGCGGTGGTGGGNACGGTGATGGTGGTGGTGGTGGCGGCAGTGGCGGCGGTGGTGGTGGCGACGGTGGTGGCAGTGGTGGTGGTGGCAGTAGTGGTGGTGGCGACGGTGCTGGCGGTGAGTGAGTGCGAGTGAGTGAGTGTGAAAGTGTGAGAGTGTGAGTGAGAGTGTGAGTGGAGTTGGTGTGATCTCTCTCCTGCCTGCAGAGTGAGTGACAGATTGTCTCATTGCATTCTCATTGTATTGTCTTTATTGTATTGTCTCAGTGTATTGTCTTCATGTTTTGTCTTAGTGTATTGTCTTATTGTATTGTCTTAGTGTATTGTCTTTATTGTATTGTCTCAGTGTATTGTCTTATTGTTTTGTCTTAGTGTATTGTTTAGTGTATTGTCTTCATTGCATTGTCTTAGTGTATTGTCTTAGTGTATTGTTTTAGTGTATTGTCTTTATTGTATTGTCTTAGTGTATTGTCTTTATTGTATTGTCTTAGTGTATTGTCTTATTGTTTTGTCTTAGTGTATTGTCTTTATTGTATTGTCTCAGTGTATTGTCTTCATTGTTTTGTCTTAGTGTATTGTCTTAGTGTATTGTCTTCATTGCATTGTCTTAGTGTATTGTCTTAGTGTATTGTTTTAGTGTATTGTCTTTATTGTATTGTCTTAGTGTATTGTCTTTATTGTATTGTCTTAGTGTATTGTCTTCATTGTTTTGTCTTAGTGTATTGTCTTTATTGTATTGCCTCAGTGTATTGTCTTCATTGTTTTGTCTTAGTGTATTGTCTTAGTGTATTGTCTTCATTGCATTGTCTTAGTGTATTGTCTTAGTGTATTGTTTTAGTGTATTGTCTTTATTGTATTGTCTTAGTGTATTGTCTTTATTGTATTGTCTTAGTGTATTGTCTTCATTGTTTTGTCTTAGTGTATTGTCTTTATTGTATTGTCTCAGTGTATTGTCTTCATTGTTTTGTCTTAGTGTATTGTCTTAGTGTATTGTCTTCATTGCATTGTCTTAGTGTATTGTCTTAGTGTATTGTTTTAGTGTATTGTCTTTATTGTATTGTCTTAGTGTATTGTCTTTATTGTATTGTCTTAGTGTATTGTCTTATTGTTTTGTCTTAGTGTATTGTCTTTATTGTATTGTCTCAGTGTATTGTCTTCATTGTTTTGTCTTAGTGTATTGTCTTAGTGTATTGTCTTCATTGCATTGTCTTAGTGTATTGTCTTAGTGTATTGTTTTAGTGTATTGTCTTTATTGTATTGTCTTAGTGTATTGTCTTATTGTATTGTCTTAGTGTATTGTCTTCATTGTTTTGTCTTAGTGTATTGTCTTTATTGTATTGTCTCAGTGTATTGTCTTCATTGTTTTGTCTTAGTGTATTGTCTTAGTGTATTGTCTTCATTGCATTGTCTTAGTGTATTGTCTTAGTGTATTGTTTAGTGTATTGTCTTTATTGTATTGTCTCAGTGTATTGTCTTTATTGTATTGTCTTAGTGTATTGTCTTAGTTTATTGTCTTCATTGCATTGTCTTAGTGTATTGTCTTAGTGTATTGTTTAGTGTATTGTCTTTATTGTATTGTCTTAGTGTATTGTCTTAGTGTATTGTCTTTATTGTATTGTCTTCATTGTATTGTCTTATTGTATTGTCTTAGTGTATTGTCTTAGTGTATTGTTTTTAGTGTATTGTCTTTATTGTATTGTCTTAGTGTATTGTCTTCATTGTTTTGTCTCAGTGTATTGTCTTCATTGGTTTGTCTTAGTGTATTGTCTTAGTGTATTGTCTTCATTGCATTGTCTTAGTGTATTGTCTTAGTGTATTGTTTTAGTGTATTGTCTTTATTGTATTGTCTTAGTGTATTGTCTTAGTGTATTGTCTTAGTGTATTGTCTTTATTGTATTGTCTCATTGTATTGTCTCATTGTATTGTCTTAGTGTATTGTCTTAGTGTATTGTTTAGTGTATTGTCTTTATTGTATTGTCTTAGTGTATTGTCTTCATTGTTTTGTCTTAGTGTATTGTCTTAGTGTATTGTCTTCATTGCATTGTCTTAGTGTATTGTCTTAGTGTATTGTCTTAGTGTATTGTCTTTATTGTATTGTCTTAGTGTATTGTCTTTATTGTATTGTCTTAGTGTATTGTCTTCATTGTTTGTCTTAGTGTATTGTCTTTATTGTATTGTCTCAGTGTATTGTCTTCATTGTTTTGTCTTAGTGTATTGTCTTAGTGTATTGTCTTCATTGCATTGTCTTAGTGTATTGTCTTTATTGTATTGTCTTAGTGTATTGTCTTAGTGTATTGTCTTCATTGCATTGTCTTAGTGTATTGTCTTAGTGTATTGTTTTAGTGTATTGTATTTATTGTATTGTCTTAGTGTATTGTCTTAGTGTATTGTCTTATTGTATTGTCTTCATTGTATTGTCTTGCATTGTATTGTCTTAGTGTATTGTCTTAGTGTATTGTTTAGTGTATTGTCTTTATTGTATTGTCTTAGTGTATTGTCTCATTGTTTTCTCAGTGTATTGTCTTCATTGGTTTGTCTTAGTGTATTGTCTTAGTGTATTGTCTCATTGCATTGTCTTAGTGTATTGTCTTAGTGTATTGTTTAGTGTATTGTCTTTATTGTATTGTCTTTAGTGTATTGTCTTATTGTATTGTCTTCATTGTATTGTCTATTGTATTGTCTTAGTGTATTGTCTTAGTGTATTGTTTAGTGTATTGTCTTATTGTATTGTCTTAGTGTATTGTCTCATTGTTTTGTCTTAGTGTATTGTCTTAGTGTATTGTCTTCATTGCATTGTCTTAGTGTATTGTCTTAGTGTATTGTTTTAGTGTATTGTATTATTGTATTGTCTTAGTGTATTGTCTTAGTGTATTGTCTTATTGTATTGTCTTCATGTATTGTCTCATTGTATTGTCTTAGTGTATTGTCTTAGTGTATTGTTTNAGTGTATTGTCTTNATTGTATTGTCTTAGTGTATTGTCTTATTGTTTTGTCTCAGTGTATTGTCTTCATTGGTTTGTCTTAGTGTATTGTCTTAGTGTATTGTTTATTGCATTGTCTTAGTGTATTGTCTTAGTGTATTGTTTTAGTGTATTGTCTTATTGTATTGTCTTAGTGTATTGTCTTAGTGTATTGTTTAGTGTATTGTCTTTATTGTATTGTCTCATGTATTGTCTTAGTGTATTGTCTTAGTGTATTGTTTAGTGTATTGTCTTTATTGTATTGTCTTAGTGTATTGTCTTCATGTTTTGTCTTAGTGTATTGTCTTAGTGTATTGTCTTCATTGCATTGTCTTAGTGTATTGTCTTAGTGTATTGTCTTAGTGTATTGTCTTTATTGTATTGTCTTAGTGTATTGTCTTATTGTATTGTCTTAGTGTATTGTCTCATTGTTTTGTCTTAGTGTATTGTCTTTATTGTATTGTCTCAGTGTATTGTCTCATTGTTTTGTCTTAGTGTATTGTCTTAGTGTATTGTCTTCATTGCATTGTCTTAGTGTATTGTCTTAGTGTATTGTTTTAGTGTATTGTCTTTATGTATTGTCTTAGTGTATTGTCTTAGTGTATTGTCTTAGTGTATTGTCTTTATCGTATTGTCTTATTGTATTGTCTTCATTGTATTGTCTTAGTATATTGTCTTAGTGTATAGTCTTAGTGTATAGTCTTAGTATATTGTCTTAGTGTATAGTCTTAGTGTATAGTCTTAGTATATTGTCTTAGTGTATTGTCTTAGTGTATTGTCTCAGTATATTGTCTCATCGCATTGTCTCATCGTATCACCATCTTCCCGACCGTTCTATTCACCTCCCGTGCGCCAGACGAAGTGACGGAGCGGCCCACGGATCCGCGCGCGGCGACGCCGTCACGGACGAGGCCCGGCAAGGCGAGGCCCAGCCGGGGCCGCCGTGCCAGGCCCAAGCGGCGAGGATGCAGCCAGTGCCGGAAGACGCCGCTGGCAATAGCGGGCGACACCGGCGATGATCACGCCGGCGAAGACGATGATGACGACGATGACGATGAGGATAGCGATGACGGGCTACGTCGGAAGAAGAGGAGGAGGAGGAGTAGGAGGAGGAAGAAGGGGACGCAGCCCGGAGAGACGGGACGGTCGCCGTTGAAGGGATCGGCGCGGGACGATTGCTCGGGAGTTTGAGAGTGGAGCGGAGTTTGTGTGATCTACCCCTGTTGTATAGAGTGAGTGAGTGGAGTTTGTGTGATCTCCCCTGTTGTATTGAATGAGTGGAGTTTGTGTGATCTCTCCCTGTTCTACAGAGTGAGTGGAGTTTGTATGATCTCCCCTGTTGTACAGAGTGAGTGGAGTTTGTGTGATCTCTCCCTGTTGTATTGAATGAGTGGAGTTTGTGTGATCTCCCCCTGTTCTACAGAGTGAGTGAGTGGAGTTTGTATGATCTCCCCTGTTCTACAGAGTGAGAGTGGAGTTTGTGTGATCTCCCCTGTTCTACAGAGTGGTGTAGTTTGTGTGTTTGATATCTCCCCTGTTCTACAGAGGAGTTTAGTGTGATCTCCCCTGTTCTACAGAGTGAGTGGAGTTTGTATGATCTCCCCTGTTCTACAGAGTGAGTGGAGTTTGCGTGATCTCCCCTGTTCTACAGAGTGAGTNGAGTTTGTGTGATCTCCCCTGTTCTACAGAGTGAGTGTAGTTTGTATGATCTCCCCTGTTCTACAGAGTGGAGTTTGCGTGATCTCCCCTGTTCTACAGAGTGAGTGAGTGGAGTTTGTGTGATCTCCCCTGTTCTACAGAGTGAGTGGAGTTTGTGTGATCTCCCCTGTTCTACAGAGTGAGTGGAGTTTGTATGATCTCCCCCTGTTCTACAGAGTGAGTGGAGTTTGCGTGATCTCCCCTGTTCTACAGAGTGAGTGAGTGGAGTTTGTGTGATCTCCCCCTGTTCTACAGAGTGAGTGGAGTTTGTGTGATCTCCACCTGTTCTACAGAGTGAGTGGAGTTTGTGTGATCTCCGCTGTTCTACAGAGTGAGTGGAGTTTGTGTGATCTCCCCTGTTCTACAGAGTGAGTNGAGTTTGTGTGATCACCCCTGTTCTACAGAGTGAGTGGAGTTTGTGTGATCTCCACCTGTTCTACAGAGTGAGTGAGTTTGTGTGATCTCCCCTGTTCTACAGAGTGAGTGGAGTTTGTGTGATCTCCCCTGTTATAGAGTGAGTGGAGTTTGTGTGATCTCCCCTGTTCTACAGAGTGAGTGGAGTTTGTGTGATCTCCCCTGTTCTATAGAGTGAGTGGAGTTTGTGTGATCTCCCCTGTTATACAGAGTGAGTGGAGTTTGTATGATCTCCCCTGTTCTACAGAGTGAGTGAGTGGAGTTTGTATGATCTCCCCTGTTCTACAGAGTGAGTGAGTGGAGTTTGTGTGATCTCCCCCTGTTCTACAGAGTGAGTGAGTGGAGTTTGTATGATCTCCCCCTGTTCTACAGAGTGAGTGTAGTTTGTATGATCTCCCCTGTTCTACAGAGTGAGTGAGTGGAGTTTGTGTGATCTCCCCTGTTCTACAGAGTGAGTGAGTGGAGTTTGTGTGATCTCCCCTGTTCTATAGAGTGAGTGGAGTTTGTGTGATCTCCCCTGTTATACAGAGTGAGTGAGTGGAGTTTGTATGATCTCCCCTGTTCTACAGAGTGAGTGGAGTTTGTGTGATCTCCCCCTGTTCTACAGAGTGAGTGGAGTTTGTGTGATCTCCCCTGTTCTACAGAGTGGAGTTTGTATGATCTCCCCCTGTTCTACAGAGTGAGTGGAGTTTGTGTGATCTCCCCTGTTCTACAGAGTGAGTGGAGTTTGTGTGATCTCCCCTGTTCTATAGAGTGAGTNGAGTTTGTGTGATCTCCCCTGTTATACAGAGTGAGTGAGTGGAGTTTGTATGATCTCCCCTGTTATACAGAGTGGAGTTTGTATGATCCCTGTTGTATAGAGTGAGTGAGTGGAGTTTGTGATCTCCCCCTGTCCTACAGAGTGAGTGAGTGGAGTTTGTATGATCTCCCCTGTTCTACAGTGAGGAGTTTGTATGATCTCCCCTGTTCTACAGAGAGTGAGTGAGTTTGATCTCCCCTGTTCTACAGAGTGAGTTGTGTGATCTCCCCTGTTCTACAGAGAGTGAGTGGAGTTTGTGTGATCTCCCCTGTTCTACAGAGAGTGGAGTTTGTATGATCTCCCCTGTTCTACAGAGTGAGTGAGTGAAGTTTGCGTGATCTCCCCTGTTCTACAGAGTGAGTGGAGTTTGTGTGATCTCCCCTGTTCTACAGAGTGAGTGGAGTTTGTGTGATCTCCCCTGTTCTACAGAGTGAGAGTGGAGTTTGTATGATCTCCCCTGTTCTACAGAGTGAGAGTGGAGTTTGCGTGATCTCCCCTGTTCTACAGAGTGAGTGGAGTTTGTGTGATCTCCCCTGTTCTACAGAGTGAGTGGAGTTTGTGTGATCTCCCCTGTTCTACAGAGTGAGTGGAGTTTGTGTGATCTCCGCTGTTCTACAGAGTGAGTGGAGTTTGTGTGATCTCCCCTGTTCTACAGAGTGAGTGAGTGGAGTTTGTGTGATCTACCCTGTTCTACAGAGTGAGTGGAGTTTGTGTGATCTCCCCTGTTGTACAGAGTAAGTNGAGTTTGTGTGATCTCCNCCTGTTCTACAGAGAGTGAGTTTGTGTGATCTCCCCTGTTCTACAGAGAGTGGAGTTTGTGTGATCTCCCCTGTTCTACAGAGTGAGTGGAGTTTGTGTGATCTCCCCTGTTCTACAGAGTTAGTGGAGTTTGTGTGATCTCCCCCTGTTCTACAGAGTGGAGTTTGTATGATCTCCCCCTGTTCTACAGAGTGAGGAGTTTGTGTGATCTCCCCTGTTCTACAGAGTGAGTGGAGTTTGCGTGATCTCCCCCTGTTGTAGAGTGAGTGGAGTTTGTATGATCTCCCCCTGTTGTACAGAGTGAGTGGAGTTTGTGTGATCTCCCCCTGTTGTACAGAGTGAGTGAGTGGAGTTTGTGTGATCTCCCCCTGTTCTACAGAGTGAGTGGAGTTTGTGTGATCTCCGCTTGTTCTACAGAGTGAGTGAGTGGAGTTTGTGTGATCTCCCCCTGTTCTACAGAGTGAGTGGAGTTTGTATGATCTCCCCTGTTCTACAGAGTGAGTGGAGTTTGTGTGATCTTTCCCTGTTCTACAGAGTGAGTGAGCNGAGTTTGTGTGATCTCTCCCTGTTCTACAGAGTGAGTGAGCGGAGTTTGTGTGATCTTTCCCTGTTCTACAGAGTGAGTGAGTGGAGTTTGTATGATCTCCCCTGTTCTACAGAGTGAGTGAGTGGAGTTTGTGTGATCTTTCCCTGTTCTACAGAGTGAGTGAGCGGAGTTTGTGTGATCTTCCCTGTTCTACAGAGTGAGTGGAGTTTGTGTGATCTCCCCTGTTCTACAGAGTGAGTGGAGTTTGTATGATCTCTCCCTGTTCTACAGAGTGAGTGGAGTTTGTGTGATCTCCCCTGTCCTACAGAGTGAGTGAGTGGAGTTTGTGTGATCTCCCCTGTTCTACAGAGTGAGTGGAGTTTGTATGATCTCCCCTGTTCTACAGAGTGAGTGAGTGGAGTTTGTGTGATCTCCCCTGTTCTACAGAGTGAGTGAGTGGAGTTTGTATGATCTCCCCCTGTTCTATAGAGTGAGTGAGTGGAGTTTGTGTGATCTCCCCTGTTCTACAGAGTGAGTGAGTGGAGTTTGTGTGATCTCTCCCTGTTCTACAGAGTGAGTGAGTGGAGTTTGTGTGATCTCCCCTGTTCTACAGAGTGAGTGAGTGGAGTTTGTGTGATCTCCTCCTGTTCTACAGAGTGAGTGGAGTTTATGTGATTTCCCCCTGTTATACAGAGTGGAGTTTGTGTGATCTCCCCTGTTCTACAGAGTGAGTGAGTGGAGTTGTGTGATCTCCCCTGTTCTACAGAGTGAGTGAATGGAGTTTGTATGATCTCCCCTGTTCTACAGAGTGAGTGGAGTTTGTGTGATCTCCCCTGTTCTACAGAGTGAGTGGAGTTTGTATGATCTCCCCTGTTCTATAGAGTGAGTGAGTGGAGTTTGTGTGATCTCCCCTGTTCTACAGAGTGAGTGGAGTTTGTGTGACCTGTTCTACGAGTGAGTGGAGTTTGTGTGATCTCCCCTGTTCTACAGAGTGAGTGAGTGGAGTTTGTGTGATCTCCCCTGTTCTACAGAGTGAGTGGAGTTTATGTGATTTCCCCCTGTTATACAGAGTGAGTGAGTGGAGTTTGTGTGATCTCCCCCTGTTCTACAGAGTGAGTGAGTGGAGTTTGTGTGATCTCCCCCTGTTCTACAGAGTGAGTGAGTGGAGTTTGTGTGATCTCCCCCTGTTCTACAGAGTGAGTGGAGTTTATGTGATCTCCCCTGTTGTACAGAGTGAGTGAGTGGAGTTTGTGTGATCTCCCCTGTTCTACAGAGTGAGTGGAGTTTGTATGATCTCCCCTGTTCTACAGAGTGAGTGGAGTTTGTGTGATCTCCCCTGTTCTACAGAGTGAGTGGAGTTTGTGTGATCTCCCCTGTTCTACAGAGTGAGTGAGTGGAGTTTGTATGATCTCCCCTGTTCTACAGAGTGAGTGAGTGGAGTTNGTATGATCTCCCCTGTTCTACAGAGTGAGTGGAGTTTGTGTGATCTCCCCTGTTCTACAGAGGAGTGAGTGGAGTTTGTATGATCTCCCCTGTTCTACAGAGTGAGTGAGTGGAGTTTGTATGATCTACAGAGTGAGTGAGTGGAGTTTGTATGATCTCNCCCTGTTCTACAGAGTGAGTGGCGTTTGTGTGATCTCCCCCTCTTCTACAGAGTGAGTGGAGTTTGTGTGATCTCCCCTGTTCTACAGAGTGAGTGTAGTTTGTATGATCTCCCCTGTTCTACAGTGAGTNGAGTTTGTGTGATCTCCCCTGTTCTACAGAGTGAGTGAGTTTGTGTGATCTCCCCTGTTCTACAGAGTGAGTGGAGTTTGTGTGATCTCCCCTGTTCTACAGAGTGTGAGGTTTGTATGATCTCCCCTGTTCTACAGAGTGAGTGGAGTTTGTGTGATCTCCCCTGTTCTACAGAGTGAGTNGAGTTTGTATGATCTCCCCTGTTCTACAGAGTGAGTGTGGAGTTTGTGTGATCTCCCCTGTTCTACAGAGTGAGTGTAGTTTGTGTGATCTCCCCTGTTCTACAGAGTGAGTGNAGTTTGTGTGATCTCCCCTGTTCTACAGAGTGAGTGAGTGGAGTTTGTGTGATCTCCCCTGTTCTACAGAGTGAGTGGAGTTTGTGTGATCTCCTGTTGTACAGAGTGAGTGGAGTTTGTGTGATCTCCCCTGTTGTACAGAGTGAGTTAGTGGAGTTTGTATGATCTCCCTGTCCTACAGAGTGAGTGAGTGGAGTTTGTGTGATCTCCCCTGTCTACAGAGTGAGTGAGTGGAGTTTGTGTGATCTCCCCCGTTTTACAGAGTGAGTGGAGTTTGTGTGATCTCCCCTGTTCTAGAGTGAGTGAGTGGAGTTTGTGTGATCTCCCCCTGTTCTACAGAGTGAGTGAGTGGAGTTTGTGTGATCTCCCCTGTTCTACAGAGTGAGTGGAGTTTGTGTGATCTCCCCCTGTTCTACAGAGAGTGGAGTTTGTGTGATCTCCCCCTGTTCTACAGAGAGTGGAGTTTGTGTGATCTCCCCCTTTCTACAGAGAGTGGAGTTTGTGTGATCTCCCCTGTTCTACAGAGTGAGTGGAGTTTGTGTGATCTCCCCTGTTCTACAGAGTGAGTGGAGTTTGTGTGATCTCCCCTGTTCTACAGAGTTAGTGGAGTTTGTGTGATCTCCCCTGTTCTACAGAGTTAGTGGAGTTTGTGTGATCTCCCCTGTTCTACAGAGTGAGTGGAGTTTGTGTGATCTCCCCCTGTTCTACAGAGTGAGTGGAGTTTGTGTGATCTCCCCCTGTTCTACAGAGTGAGTGGAGTTTGTGTGATCTCCCCCTGTTCTACAGAGAGTGGAGTTTGTATGATCTCCCCTGTTCTACAGAGTGAGTGGAGTTTGTGTCATCTCCCCTGTTCTACACAGTGAGTGGAGTTTGTATGATATCCCCTGTTGTACAGAGTGAGTGAGTGGAGTTTGTATGATCTCTCCCTGTTCTAGAGTGAGTGGAGTTTCTAATAATGACTTTTTTAATAGAGCGTCAATCATGCAAATCTCCCAACGCTGCACAAGACAGAAATTAAAAATAAACGAGAGAAAACTTGTCCCTCGCAATCAATCGCTTAGCGCACGCGTAATAAAGCTCGTTGAGGCGGCTTCTAGAATCCGTCTTTTGTTCAACTTGTATATAGCTTTTCTTTGGTTCTTTCGGTTAAGTCACGTCTAAAGATAAAATAATAAATTAAAATAATAGCATATTACGACGTTTCGATTGCAACACAAGCAATCGTCATCATCAGGCATAAAAGAAATAGCAACAAAAATCTAACTAGAAAACTATAGACAGACATACAAGCAGACAGACATCACAAGGACACACACAGAGAGGACACATATCGGCACAAAGAGAGGGGGTCGTTTCTGTGACGGTCCCTTAAATATAGAGAGGGGGGGCGGGGACGGAGAGAGGGAGGGGGCAGAGAAAATTAGCATGTCAATGAGTGGATGGCAACGTGATGCTGCTACAGCTTTTCCTTTACGCTGCTGACAGGCAGCGTGAAGAGACAGACAGACACAGAGAGACGCACAGCCACGTGGCAACCCGGAGCCCCGTTCTGACCACGTGTCGTTCGTCTCCACCCCTATTTAATACCCGGTCACGTGGTACGTTTCCACCAATCCTGGTTAGCCTCCATGGAATATTCCAGGCTCCCTCGTAGGCTCCCGGGACCACGCCCCTGACTCGTCTCCCCATTGGCTGTGGCCAAAGCCAGCAGAACCAATCATCTACTTGCAGCTGTCACCTTTCCATGACGTCAGGCCACGCCCTGACTCGTCTCCCCATTGGCTGTGGCCAAAGCCAGCAGAACCAATCCCTACTTGCAGCTGTCACCTTCCGTGACGTCAGGGACACGCCCCTCACTCATCTCCCCATTGGCTGTGGCCAAAGCCAGCAGAACCAATCCCTACTTGCAGCTGTCACCTTGACGTCAGGGCCACCCCCTGACTCGTCTCCCCATTGGCTGTGGCCAAAGCCAGCAGAACCAATCATCTACTTGCAGCTGTCACCTTTCCATGACGTCAGGGCCACGCCCTACTCGTCTCCCCATTGGCTGTAGACCAGGCCGGCAGAGCCAATCATCATGACTAGTTGTGATACATCATTGAGCCGGATATATCCTGACATTACACACGCATACCAAGGTCGAGTGGATTATGGGCTTTAGTAACCAAAACGGGGTTGTTTCTCTTTTTAAATCCTTTATATTAAGTTCACTTGCTTGCTTGCTTGCGCGCTTACGACCGGTCGTTTTTAACCCACTTCCCGTGATCCAATCGAGCTGACATTTTGCACACAGACTCGTTGTGCGTGACAATTTCTTTTCGTGAAAATGTTACACTTTTTAGGTAAACATTTTTTATATTTAATTACCAATTTCTTAATGGTGGCAGGCAATCATCTGACCCATAGGTGGCAGCCATCTCAAGCCAGAGGACGAGAGGACTCTAGCCGCCCGTTTCAAAGACCAATGTGGGCTGGGTTGTGGCCCATTGAACACGCATATAAAGGATTTATAGTGAAAAACTTTGTTTTTACGGGTTAATTTTTTTTAACCGAACTTAAATATTGGGATGGTTTAGCTGCTGCAGCTCCTTACTATTAAAATTCCTTCCTTTATTACTGCTAACCCTACTCCCTGCCTTTGATGCTGCTAATCCTACATAATGCACGGCATAATATGACTTTGAGACCCCCCCCCCCCACCTCCGCATTCCACAAGTAGTGACTAATCCCATATCTGCATTTTCTATAAATATGCTAAATTCCTTTTGATATGCAAATTCCTTTGTCAAGGCGCTCTTCCCCCTCTAACCCAGCTTAAATATACGCTCCAAGCTGGTGGTGTTCATTCAGACGCTGTCTTTCCGACAGACCTGTTCTTCACCTGGGACGGCTGCTTGCATGTGGCCGAAACGTCGTGAGAATTGTATTTTATTGTTTTATTTTTTATTTTATTATTTCCCTTCTATGTGACTTTACCGAAAGAACCAAGAAGACATAACCACAACCAAAGAAACAGAAATATGTTATAGCAAAAAATTGGGGGGGGGGGGCATTTTTGAGTTAGAATAGCAGGGGGGGGGTTGATATGTCTCCAATATTTAACACGTACCTTCGGAGTGGGCAGGTAGGAACTTGGTTGGACAGCGCATTCGTGCACGACAGACAAATAATCCCTGGTGGGCAGTGTGGAACCTGTTGTTCGTACCTGTATGTATAAAATAAAACTTGACTTTAGGTAGCCAGGCAGACAGCCCCTTAACTATCGCCCCCCCTCCCTTAGGCCCCTCCCCTGACCCCCTTCCCTTAGGCCCCTCCCCTGACCCCCTTTGTTAGGCCCCTCCCTGAGCACCCCCCCCTCCCTCAGGCCCCTCTCCTGACTCCCCCCTTCCTTAGGCCCCTCCCCTGACCCTCCTCCCTTAGGCACCTCCCCTCTCCGTACCCGGCAGTAGTCTCGACCAATCAAAGAGCTGTGTGTATTATATATTTATTTATGCACGACAGACAGACAGACAGACAGCCAGACAGCTAAATAATCCCTGGTGGGCAGTGTGGAACATTGTTCCTCCCTGTATTATAATTCCGGCCTTGTCGTGTGCGGCACTGGGGTGGATCGAGCGGTTCGTCAAGCTCGGTGACGAACGGTCATCGCCATCGCCGCGTACATCACACAGGGGTCCGTCCGGGGGCCTCTTCCTATTTGTTGAACGTGCCCGACATCGTCATCCTGTGTCGTGGCATCAAGTTCCAGCTGTCCGCCGCGGCGAAAGTCCGAGTTGGGTACGGAGGGCCTCGGTAAACCTCGGAAGACCGCACGAAAGCATCCGTGTGTAATGCGAGCGTAATCGGGGTGCAGCCTGGATCACACGGCCCGGGGTTGGGGACGGGGCCCAGTGGGGTGTATGTGAAGGCCGGCTCACCTGGTCAGAGCGAGGAGACGGGGGCACCTGGGGAGAGCGGGGCGCTATGCGGAAGTCGGGAGAAGGTGGTGAAGGGCGTGGTGAGAGGGTGGAGACAGGATCACGTGGTGAGGGGTGGAGACAGGGTCACGTGGTGAGGGGTGGAGACAGGGTCACGTGGTGAGAGGGTGGAGACAGGATCACGTGGTGAGAGGGTGGAGACAGGGTCACGTGGTGAGAGGGTGGAGACAGGGTCACGTGGTGAGGGGTGGAGACAGGGTCACGTGGTGAGAGGGTGGAGACAGGATCACGTGGTGAGAGGGTGGAGACAGGGTCACGTGGTGAGAGGGTGGAGACAGGGTCACGTGGTGAGAGGGTGGAGACAGGATCACGTGGTGAGAGGGTGGAGACAGGGTCACGTGGTGGAGGGTGGAGACAGGGTCACGTGGTGAGAGGGTGGAGACAGGTCACGTGGTGGAGGTGGAGACAGGATCACGTGGTGAGAGGGTGGAGACAGGATCACGTGGTGAGAGGGTGGAGACAGGGTCACGTGGTGGAGGGAGGAGACAGGGTCACGTGGTGAGTGGGAGGAGACAGGGTCACGTGGTGAGAGGGTGTGGAGTGGAGTTGTGTGATCTCCCCTGTTCAAGAGGTGGAGGTGTGATCCCACCTGTTCTACAGGTGAGTGGAGTTTGTGTGATCTCCCCGTTGAGAGAGGGAGTTTGTGTGATCCCCCCGTTCTACAGAGTGAGTGGAGTTTGTGTGATCTGTTGTACGAGTGAGTGAGGGAGTTTGTATGATCTCCCCCTGTTCTACAGAGTGAGTAGTGGAGTTTGTATGTCTCCCCTTGTTCTACAGAGTGAGTGAGTGGAGTTTGTATGATCTCCTCTGTTGTACAGAGTGAGTGAGTGGAGTTTGTATGATCTCCCCCTGTTGTACAAGTGAGTGAGTGGGTTGTGTGATCTCCCCCTGTTCTACAAGTGGTGAGTGGAGTTGTGTGATCTCCTCCTGCTACCGTGAGTGGAGTTTGTGTGATCTCACCCGTTCTACAGAGTGAGTGAGTGGAGTTTGTGTGTCTCCTGTTGTACAGAGTGAGTGAGTGGAGTTTTGTATGATCTCCCCTGTTCTACAGAGTGAGTAGTGGAGTTTGTGTGATCTCCCCTGTTTACAGAGTGAGTAGTGGATTGTGTGTCTTGTTGTACAGAGTGAGTGAGTGGAGTTTGTGTGTCTCCCCTGTTCTACACAGTGAGTGAGTGGAGTTTGTGTGTCTTGTTCTACAGAGTGAGTGAGTGGAGTTTGTGTGATCTCCCCTGTTCTACACAGTGAGTGAGTAGAGTTTGTGTGATCTCCCCTGTTCTACAGAGTGAGTGAGTGGAGTTTGTGTGATCTCTTTTCTACAGAGTAGTGAGTGGAGTTTGTGTGATCTCCCCCTGTTCTACAGAGTGAGTGGAGTTTGTGTATCTCCCCCTGTTTACAGAGTGAGTAGTGGAGTTTGTGTGATCTCCCCTGTTCTACAGAGTGAGTGAGTGGAGTGTATGATCTCCCCCTGTTCTACACAGTGAGTGAGTGGAGTTTGTGTGTCTCCCCTGTTCTACAGAGTGAGTGAGTGGAGTTTGTGTATCTCCCCTTTTCTACAGAGTAGTGAGTGGAGTTTGTGTGATCTCCTGTTTACAGAGTGAGTAGTGGAGTTTGTATGATCTCTCCTGTTGTACAGAGTGAGTGAGTGGAGTTTGTGTGATCTCCCCTGTTCTACAGAGTGAGTGAGTGGAGTGTATGATCTCTCCTGTTCTCCACAGTGAGTGAGTGGAGTTTGTATGATATCCTGTTGTACACAGTGATTGAGTGGAGTTTGTATAATCTCTCCCTGTTCTAGAGTGAGTGGAGTTTCTAATAATGACTTTTTTAATAGAGCGTCAATCATGCAAATCTCCCAACGCTGCACAAGACAGAAATTAAAAATAAACGAGAGAAAACTTGTCCCTCGCAATTCATCGCTTAGCGCACGCGTAATAAAGCTCGTTGAGGCGGCTTCTAGAATCCGTCTTTTGTTCAACTTGTATACAGCTATTCTTTGGTTCTTTCGGTTAAGTCACGTCTAAAGATAAAATAATAAATTAAAATCATAGCATATTACGACGTTTCGATTGCAACACAAGCAATCATCATCATCAGGCATAAAAGAAATAGCAACAAAAATCTAACTAGAAAACTATAGACAGACATACAAGCAGACAGACATCACAAGGACACACAGAGAGAGGACACATATCGGCACAAAGAGAGGGGGTCGTTTCTGTGACGGTCCCTTAAATATAGAGAGAGGGGGGGGTGGGGACGGAGAGAGGGAGGGGGCAGAGAAAATTAGCATGTCAATGAGTGGATGGCAACGTGATGCTGCTACAGCTTTTCCTTTACGCTGCTGACAGGCAGCGTGAGAGAGACAGACAGACATACAGAGAGAGACGCACTGCCACGTGGCAACCCGGAGCCCCGCTCCCGCGTGGCCCCCTTCCTCCGTTCGTTCCCGTTCTGACCACGTGTCGTTCGTCTCCACCCCTATTTAATACCCGGGTCACGTGGTACGTTTCCACCAATCCTGGTTAGCCTCCATGGAATATTCCAGGCTCCCTCGTAGGCTCCTGGGCCACGCCACTGACTCATCTCCCCATTGGCTGTGGCCAAAGCCAGCAGAACCAATCCTCTACTTGCAGCTGTCACCTTGACGTCAGGACACGCCCCTCACTCATCTCCCATTGGCTGTGGCCAAAGCCAGCAGGACCAATCATCTACTTGCAGCTGTCACCTTCCATGACGTCAGGCCACGCCCTGACTCGTCTCCCATTGGCTGTGGCCAAAGCCAGCAGAACCAATCATCTACTTGCAGCTGTCACCTTCCGTGACGTCAGGGCCACGCTCCTGACTCATCTCCCATTGGCTGTGGCCAAAGCCAGCAGAACCAATCATCTACTTACAGCTGTCACCATGACGTCAGGACCACGCTCCTGACTCATCTCTCCATTGGCTGAGGCCAAAGCCAGCAGAACCAATCATCTTTACAGCTGTCACCATGACGTCAGGGCCACGCCCTGACTCGTCTCCCCATTGGCTGAGACCAGGCCGGCAGAGCCAATCATCACTGACTAGTTGTGATACGTCATTGAGCCGGATATATCCTTACATTACACACGCATACCAAGGTCGAGTGGATTATGGGCTTTAGTAACCAAAACGGGGTTGTTTCTCTTTTTAAATCCTTTATATTAAGTTCACTTGCTTGCTTGCTTGCGCGCTTACGACCGTGCAAATCTTTCGGTCGTTTTTTAACCCACTTCCCGTGATCCAATCGAGCTGACATTTTGCACACAGACTCGTTGTGCGTGACAATTAATTTTCGTGAAAATTTTTTCCAAAATTTTACACTTTTTAGGTAAACATGTTTTAGATTTAATTACCAATTGCTTAATGGTGGCAGGCAATCATCTGACCCATAGGTGGCAGCCATCTCAAGCCAGAGGACGAGAGGACTCTAGCCGCCACGCATATAAAGGATTTATAGTGAAAAACTTTGTTTTTACGGGTTAATTTTTTTAACCGAACTTAAATATTGGGAGGGTTTAGCTGCTGCAGCTCCTTACTATTAAAATTCCTTCTCTTTATTACTGCTAACCCTACTCCCTGCCTTTGATGCTGCTAATCCTACATAATGCACGGGCATAATATGACTTTGAGACCCCCCCACCTACGCATTCCACAAGTAGTGACTAATCCCATATCTGCATTTTCCATAAATATGCTAAATTCCTTTTGATATGCAAATTCCTTTGTCAAGGCGCTCTTCCCCCTCTAACCCAGCTTAAATATACGTTGCCAAGCTTGGTGGTGCTCATTCAGACGCTGTCTTTCCGACAGACCTGTTCTTCACCTGGGGACGGCTGCTTGCGTTGTGGCCGAAACGTCGTGAGAATTGTATTTTATTATGTTTCATTTTTTTTATTTATTATTTCCCTTCTACGTGACTTTACCGAAAGAACCAAGAAGACATAACCACAATCATAGAAACAGAAATCTATGTTATAGCAAAAATTGGGGGGACATTTTTGAGCTTATTTGAATATTGGGGGGGGGGGGTATGTCCCCAATATTTATTATAATTCCGGCTTTGTCGTGTGCGGCACTGGGGGTGGATCGAGCCGTACCTCCACGGTCGATCGCGGTTCGTCAAGCTCGGTGACGAACGGTCATCGCCATCGCCACGTACATCACACAGGGGTCCGTCCGGGGCCTCTTCCTATTTGTTGAACGTGCCCGACATCGTCATCCCGTGGCGTGGCATCAAGTTCCAGCTGTCCGCCGCGGCGAAAGTCCGAGTTGGGTACGGAGGGCCTCGGTAAACCTCGGAAGACCGCACGAAAGCATCCGTGTGTAATGCGAGCGTAATCGGGGTTTCGCAGCTCGGCTCTGGGCCAATCACACGGCCCGGGGTATCGGGAGCGGGGCCCAGTATGGGGTCGTATGTGAAGGTCCGCCGCTCACCTCCGGTCCAATCGGAAGCGAGGAGAGCGGGGGCGGAACCTACGGGCGAGCCAGCGGGGCGCTATGCGGAAGTCGGGATCTGGAAGGTTCGGTGAAGGGCGTGGTGAGAGGGTGGAGACAGGATCACGTGGTGAGAGGGTGGGTCACATGGTGAGAGGGTGGAGACAGGGTCACGTGGTGAGAGGGTGGGTCACATGGTGAGGGGGTGGAGACAGGGTCACGTGGTGAGAGGGTGGGTCACATGGTGAGAGGGTGGAGACAGGGTCACGTGGTGAGAGGGTGGGTCACGTGGTGAGGGGGTGGAGACAGAGTCACGTGGTGAGAGGGTGGAGACAGAGTCACGTGGTGAGAGGGAGGAGACAGGATCACGTGGTGAGAGGGTGGAGACAGGGTCACGTGGTGGAGGGTGGAGACAGGGTCACGTGGTGAGGGGGAGGAGACAGGGTCACGTGGTGAGAGGGTGGAGACAGGGTCACGTGGTGAGAGGGAGGAGACAGGGTCACGTGGTGAGAGGGTGGAGACAGGGTCACGTGGTGAGAGGGTGGAGACAGGGTCACGTGGTGAGAGGGTGGAGACAGGGTCACGTGGTGAGAGGGTGGAGACAGGGTCACGTGGTGGGAGGGTGGGAGACAGGGTCACGTGGTGAGAGGTGGAGACAGGGTCACGTGGTGAGAGGGTGGAGACAGGGTCACGTGGTGGAGGGTGGAGACAGGGTCACGTGGTGGGAGGGTGGAGACAGGGTCACGTGGTGAGAGGGTGGAGACAGGGTCACGTGGTGGGAGGGTGGAGACAGGATCACGTGGTGAGAGGGTGGAGACAGGGTCACGTGGTGAGAGGGTGGAGACAGGGTCACGTGGTGAGAGGGTGGAGACAGGGTCACGTGGTGGGAGGGTGGAGACAGGATCACGTGGTGAGAGGGTGGAGACAGGATCACGTGGTGAGGGGGAGGAGACAGGATCACGTGGTGAGAGGGTGGAGACAGGGTCACGTGGTGAGGGGAGGAGACAGGGTCACGTGGTGAGAGGGTGGAGACAGGGTCACGTGGTGAGAGGGTGGAGACAGGGTCACGTGGTGGAGGGTGGAGACAGGGTCACGTGGTGAGAGGGTGGAGACAGGATCACGTGGTGGGAGGGTGGAGACAGGGTCACGTGGTGAGAGGGTGGAGACAGGATCACGTGGTGAGAGGGTGGAGACAGGGTCACGTGTGAGAGGGTGGAGACAGGGTCACGTGGTGAGAGGGTGGAGACAGGATCACGTGGTGAGAGGGTGGAGACAGGGTCACGTGGTGGGAGGGTGGAGACAGGGTCACGTGGTGAGAGGGTGGAGACAGGGTCACGTGGTGAGAGGGTGGAGACAGGGTCACGTGGTGGGAGGGTGGAGACAGGGTCACGTGGTGAGAGGGTGGAGACAGGATCACGTGGTGAGAGGGTGGAGACAGGGTCACGTGGTGGGAGGGTGGAGACAGGGTCACGTGGTGAGAGGGTGGAGACAGGATCACGTGGTGGGAGGGTGGAGACAGGGTCACGTGGTGAGAGGGTGGAGACAGGATCACGTGGTGAGAGGGTGGAGACAGGGTCACGTGGTGAGAGGGTGGAGACAGGGTCACGTGGTGAGAGGGTGGAGACAGGGTCACGTGGTGAGAGGGTGGAGACAGGGTCACGTGGTGAGAGGGTGGAGACAGGATCACGTGGTGGGAGGGTGGAGACAGGGTCACGTGGTGAGGGGTGGAGACAGGGTCACGTGGTGGGAGGGTGGAGACAGGGTCACGTGGTGAGAGGGTGGAGACAGGGTCACGTGGTGAGAGGGTGGAGACAGGGTCACGTGGTGAGGGGTGGAGACAGGGTCACGTGGTGAGAGGGTGGAGACAGGGTCACGTGGTGAGAGGGTGGAGACAGGATCACGTGGTGAGAGGGTGGAGACAGGGTCACGTGGTGAGAGGGTGGAGACAGGGTCACGTGGTGAGAGGGTGGAGACAGGATCACGTGGTGGAGGGAGGAGACAGGGTCACGTGGTGAGAGGGTGGAGACAGGGTCACGTGGTGNGAGGGTGGAGACAGGGTCACGTGGTGAGAGGGAGGAGACAGGGTCACGTGGTGAGAGGTGGAGACAGGGTCACGTGGTGAGAGGGAGGAGACAGGGTCACGTGGTGAGAGGGTGGAGACAGGGTCACGTGGTGAGAGGGTGGAGACAGGGTCACGTGGTGAAGGGATATAGGTGGGATCCCGGAAGGGCTCCGGGTCAGTTGGTAGAGTCACGATGCTGGACCACGTTGGGTGGCCGAAGGATATACGCTTCGAGCCCACCGTCGGCCAGCGGGTGTGCGGGAGCGGGGGAGCGGTGGTGCGACTGACGGAGGGAGCGCGCAGCGACCAGCAGCCGGTTCCGCTGTCGGGACCAGCGGAGTGCGAACGTCAACGAGAATGAAGAGAGAGAGACGGAGACCGAGCAGTGTGTCGGCGAAGTCCTTTATTACACCGTGGGAGGATCAGGCGGGTTTTCGACTCGTCTGCAGAGCCTCGGGTAGGCAAGCTCCACTAGAATGCGTCGTGTGATCACCGCGTGCGAAATCAAGTCGCGAGCTGGAGCTCACTGCTCAACGCACCGCTGCCGTGAGCCTCGCCAGGACACGCGGATCGAGAAACGAACGAACCGTTTGTAGTGTAGTGTATAGTGTAGTGTATAGTGTAGTATATAGTGTAGTGTAGTGTAGTAGTGTATAGTGTAGTGTAGTGTGTAGTGTAGNGTATAGTGTAGTAGTGTGTAGTGTAGTAGTGTATAGTGTGTAGTGTAGTAGTGTATAGTGTAGTGTAGTGTGTAGTGTAGTGTATAGTGTAGTGTGTAGTGTATAGTGTGTAGTGTAGTGTGTAGTGTATAGTGTAGTGTAGTGTATAGTGTAGTGTATAGTGTAGTAGTGTATAGTGTAGTGTATAGTGTAGTATAGTGTAGTGTGTAGTGTATAGTGTAAGTGTAGTGTAGTGTATAGTGTAGTGTTGTATAGTGTAGTAGTGTATAGTGTAGTGTACAGTGTAGTGTAGTGTATAGTCTAGTGTATAGTGTAGTGTGTAGTGTAGTGTGTAGTGTAGTGTATAGTAGTGTGTAGTAGTGTATAGNGTAGTGTATAGTGTAGTGTGTATAGTGTGTAGTGTATAGTGTAGTGTAGTGGTGTATAGTGTAGTGTATAGTGTAGTGTATAGTCTAGTGTATAGTGTAGTGTGTAGTGTAGTGTGTAGTGTAGTGTATAGTGTAGTGNAGTGTAGTATAGTGTAGTGTAGTAGTGTAGTGTAGTAGTAGTAGTGTATAGTGTAGTGTATAGTGTAGTGTAGTGTATAGTGTAGTGTATCGTGTAGTGTAGTGTATTGTATAGTGTAGTATATAGTGTAGTGTATAGTGTAGTGTGTATGTGGTGTATAGTGTAGTGTGTAGTGTAGTGTATAGTGTAGTGTATAGTGTAGTGTGTAGTGTAGTGTATAGTGTGTAGTGTGTGTGGTGTATAGTGTGTGTAGTGTAGTAGTGTATAGTGTAGTAGTGTGTAGTGTNTAGTGTAGTGTATAGTGTATGTAGTGTGGTGTATAGTAGTGTATAGTGTAGTGTAGTGTGTAGTGTGGTGTATAGTGTAGTGTATAGTGTAGTGTAGTGTAGTGTAGTGTGTAGTGTTTAGTGTAGTGTATAGTGTAGTAGTGTATAGCGTCGTAGTGTATAGTGTAGTGTATAGTGTAGTGTATAGTGTAGTGTGTAGTGTAGTGTAGTGTGTAGTGTAGTGTATAGTGTAGTGTATAGTGTAGTGTAGTATATAGTGTAGTGTGTAGTGTATAGTGTAGTGTATAGTAGTGTAGTGTGTAGTGTATAGTGTAGTAGTGTAGTGTGTAGTGTAGTGTATAGTAGTGTGTGTATAGTGTAGTAGTGTATAGTGTAGTGTGAGTGTAGTGTATAGTGTAGTAGTGTATAGTGTAGTGTATAGCGTCGTGCGGTGGTGGATTGATTGACGCCCTCAGCGTCCAACCCCTACAAATAAAACAACAAAAGCCCCCGTCATGGAAAGGGGCCGCCCATAATGACGTGCGATTTTGAAGATTTTCTTACCCCCCCCCCCTCAAATAGACGTCACAAAGCTCTGCCCCCCCAAAATAAAATGCTTCAAATGTTTAAACTATTGTCATTGTAGTGTGTATTTAATGTGGCGTGCACTCTGATGTTGTAGTAGCAAACATTTATTAAAAGTCTATTTAATTAAGTAGAGTGTTGTCTACATTTATTTAAAGTTGCGCATTTTGATGTGACGTCACATTTCTCAAACCCCCCCCGTCACACATCGTCACAAATGTCTGACCCCCCCCCTCCCCCCCCCAGGTGCTTGATGTCATTTATAGATGGCCCCTAAGATGATCCACGATACAAGCAATGTGGTGGCTTGGGAGTGTTAACTACCTCGCCTGGTACGCAGGAGGTCGATTGGAGCAATGTGGTGGCTGGGGAGTGTTAACTACCTCGCCCGGTACGCAGGAGGTCGATTGGAGCAATGTGGTGGCTGGGAGTGTTAACTACCTCGCCTGGTACGCAGGAGGTCGATTGGAGCAATGTGGTGGCTAGGGAGTGTTAACTACCTCGCCTGGTACGCAGGAGGTCGATTGGAGCAATGTGGTGGCTAAGNAGTGTTAACTACCTCGCCCGGTACGCAGGAGGTCGATTGGAGCAATGTGGTGGCTAACGAGTGTTAACTACCTCGCCTGGTACGCAGGAGGTCGATTGGAGCAATGTGGTGGCTGGGATGTTAACTACCTCGCCTGGTACGCAGGAGGTCGTTGGAGCAATGTGGTGGCTAGGAGTGTTAACTACCTCGCCTGGTACGCAGGAGGTCGATTGGAGCAATGTGGTGGCTAAGGAGTGTTAACTACCTCGCCTGGTACGCAGGAGGTCGATTGGAGATGTGGTGGCTAGGAGTGTTAACTACCTCGCCTGGTACGCAGGAGGTCGATTGGAGCAATGTGGTGGCTAAGGAGTGTTAACTACCTCGCCTGGTACGCAGGAGGTCGATTGGAGCAATGTGGTGGCTAGGAGTGTTAACTACCTCGCCTGGTACGCAGGAGGTCGATTGGAGCAATGTGGTGGCTAAGGAGTGTTAACTACCTCGCCTGGTACGCAGGAGGTCGATTGGAGCAATGTGGTGGCTAGGGAGTGTTCCATTTCTTCGTCTTTGCCCGTATGGCTCTCTATGGAGAGGGGTCGAGAGGGGAGGGNCTTGGGGGTGGGAGGTCAAATGGGTCGTGTGCTAAGAGATATCTCATCTGCCGGTTCCTTAACAGGCAGTGCTCTGTGACCGCTGAATTTGAAGCGGTACACGGCACAAACCAATCCGGCGACAAACACGATTCCGACCACGGCAACGGCAACGGCAATCAACCACGGGGTGTAGAGGTCGCGGGCAGCCGGTCCGATGGGCGAGTGGCAGGAGGGTGAGACGTGGCGGGGTCGTCGCAGGAATGGCCTCCACTGTGAGCACAGGAATCGGACAGCGGACGGAGCCCCGTCAACAACGAGAAGACGGAGATTTACGAGCACTCAAAAACAAAGAACCCCCCCCCAACCCCCGTACAGCCACAAGGAGGAGCTCAACGATGGGACTTTGTCCAGATATTTCAAGGATTTGTGGTGATGTCTTACCATGGCAATTGTGCCAGTTTTGGTGCACGTTAAGGCCACGTGAAGTGTCGAACGCCCGCTACACTACACGCTACACTACACGCTACACTACACACTACACTACACTACACCACACTATACACTACAAACTACACTACACCACACACTACACCACACACTACACTATACACTACACGCTACACTACACTACACACCACACTACACTACACGCTACACTACACACTATACCACACACTACACGCTACACTACACTACACACTACACTACACCACACATTACACTACACACTACACTACACACTACACTATACACACTACACTGCACACACTACACCACACACTACACTATACACTACACCACACACACACCACACCACACACCACACTACACACACACTACACCACACACAACACCACACCACTACACCACACACCACACAAACACGCACCGCTGAATTTGAACTCGCTGCAGTCTCCGTTGGCGTCGCAGCACCGCAGGACGTACGTCCCGACGACCGCCTCGGGAAGAACACCGTTCCGTGGGTCGGGACCAGTGATCGACGCGCAGGTCGGGGTCACGTGACTTGCCACAATCCAATTGGCCCGTCGTCTCGCAGATCGCCTGCGGTGGGGCAGAGCACACGGTGACTACACGAGGCGTCTGCCCCGTCGTGAGTCACTTCGCCTGCGGTGGGGCAGAGCACACAGTGACTAGACGAGGCGTCTGTCCCGTCGTGAGTCAGTTCGTCTGCGGTGGGGCAGAGCACACGGTGACTACACGACGCGTCTGGCCCGTCGTGAGGCTGTTCGTCTGCGGTGGGGCAGAGCACACGGTGACTACACGACGCGTCTGCCCCGTCGTGAGTCACTTCGCCTGCGGTGGGCAGAGCACACGGTGACTACACGACGCGTCTGTCCCGTCGTGAGTCAGTTCGTCTGCGGTGGGGCAGATTACACGGTGACTACACGACGCGTCTGCCCCGTCGTGAGTCACTTCGCCTGCGGTGGGGCAGAGCACACGGTGACTAGACGACGCGTCTGGCCCGTCGTGAGTCAGTTCGTCTGCGGTGGGGCAGAGCACACGGTGACTACACGAGGCGTCTGCCCGTCGTGAGGCTGTTCGTCTGCGGTGGGCAGAGCAGACGGTGACTACACGAGGCGTCTGCCCGTCGTGAGTCAGTTAGTCTGCGGTGGGGCAGAGCACACGGTGACTACACGACGCGTCTGGCCCGTCGTGAGTCAGTTCGTCTGCGGTGGGGCAGAGCACACGGTGACTACACGACGCGTCTGTCCCGTCGTGTGGCAGCTCGCCTGCGGTGGGGCAGAGCACACGGTGACTACACGACGCGTCTGTCCCGTCGTGAGTCAGTTCGTCTGCGGTGGGCAGAGCACACGGTGACTACACGACGCGTCTGTCCCGTCGTGTGGCACTACGTCTGCGGTGGGGCAGAGCACACGGTGACTACACGACGCGTCTGTCCCCGATGTGGNACTACGTCTAAACGGTGACTACACGACGCCTGTCCCGCGACTACGTGGTGGCAGAACAACTACACGACGCGTCTGGTTGACTACCCGGCAAGCAAGGTGATACCGACGGCGTCGTGAGTCACGTCTGCGGCAGACGGTGAACAACGCGTCTTCCCGTCGTGAGGTTCGTCTGCGTGGGGNAGACAACGGTCTAACGACGGCTGTCCCGTGTGTGGAGCTCGCCTTCAAGCACAGTGACTACACGATCTGGCCNGTCGTGAGTTTCGTCTGCGGTGGCGCAGNGTAGTGGGTCTGTCCCGTCGTGAGTCNCTTGTAGAAGAGGGGTCANGACGCGTTGCAGATAAACGGACTAAAAACCGACTAANTGATACTTAACAACTAACAAACGAGGATCCAAGCGAGAAGATACAACGGCGCAACGGCAGCGAGATTTGAACANCTCCTTTTGGCGTCATCTGGTCCAACCCAAGTGAGACTAGGCTCTAAGGAAAGCTGTCTCGGGTGTGGACCAATCAACTTCAAGGACAGTGCATACATTATCAGAGTTGTGTTTTNGTTTGCATTACGACTGCAGGTATTGTGTGAAACATGACTCTAAAAAAGGTGTCAGTTTTGTTGCCAATAAAAGTTAAAAACCATATCATATTTTTCTCTGGCAAAGAGGTTCCAGGTGTAAATGCTTCACCCCGAGCTCCATATCTGACGGTGCTCTTTGAGATGTGCGCCTTTTGGCGTCATCTTCCAACACCATGTGAGACTAGGCTCGAAGGAAAGCTGTCTCGGGTGTGGACCAATCAACTTTAAGGACAGTGCATACATTATCAGAGTTGTGTTTTTTGTTTGCATCACGACTGCAGGTACGGGTAGGTACGGGTACGGCTGGGTACGGGTACCCGTTTGCGACCCTGGTGCGGCCGGGTACGGGTACGGGTAAGGAATCAAAACCCGTTTGCGACCTCTGCTGCAGGCCTTACCTGGTGAAGTACTAAAACAACGGCTTTAATAAGGGCCACCATAAATGACGTCACGCAATTGTGGACAATTTTTGACCTCCCTCCCTCCCCCCTTCGTCACACGGCGTCACAAAAAGTCAGACCCCCCCCCCCNAAAAAAAAAGAAAACATGCTTCAAATCGCTTTAAACTATTGTCATTGTACCTTCTTGGTTCTTTCGGTAAAGTCACGTAGAAGGGAATAAAATAATACAAATAAAACATAATAAANTAATTCTCACGACGTTTCGGCCACAACGCAAGCAGCCGTCCTCAGGTGAAGAACAGGTCTGTCGGGAAGACAGCGTCTGAATGAAACACCACCAAGCTTGGCAGCGTATATTTAAGCTGCGTTAGAGGGGGAAGAGCGCCTTGACAAATAATTTGCATATCAAGAGGAATTTAACATATTTATGGGAAATGCAGATATGGGATTAGTCACTACTTGTGGAATGCGTAGGAGGTTTGGCGGGGATTTAAAGTCATATTATGCCCGTGCATTATGCAGGATTAGCAGCATCAAAGGGAGGGAGTAGGGGTAGCATTAACAAAGGGAAGGAATTTTAATAGTATGGAGCTGCAGTAACTAAACCACCACGTAGAAAACTAAAATTTATTGTCATTGTAGTGCGTATTTAATGCGGCGCTGCGCTCNGATGTTGTCGCAGAAAACATTTATTACAAAGCCTATTTAATCAAGTGGAACGTGTTGTCTATATTCATTTAAAGTTGCAGCATTTTGACGTGACGTCAAATTTCTCAAACCCCTCGTCACACATCGTCACAAATGTCTGACCCCCCCGCCCCCCTAGGTGCGTGACGTCATTTATGGCCGGCCCCTTGCCAGAGTCGCAACTGGGTACCCGATACCCGTACCCTACCAGATACCCGTACCTGTACCCGTACCCGTCTGGGTACGGGTAGCCGTTTGCGACCCTGGTACGGGTAGACGGGTAGGCCGTGAGTCACTGGTGAGTCACCGTTTGTCACTCATTTCCCAATGTCTTGTCTCTTCTCACAATTCAAATTCCTAGAATCAACCCACCCGCGCCTGCAACATGGCTTCATCCAGAGGTCGCAATCGGGTACCCGATACCCGTACCCTACCTGATACCCGTACCCTACCCGTACCCGCACCCTACCAGATACCCGTACTGGGTACGGGTAGGGTACGGGTACCCGTTTGCGACCCTGGTGCGGCCGGGTACGGGTAAGGAATCAAAACCCGTTTGCGACCTCTGCCCTTGCTACTTGCCAGAAGAGAGCCGTTCCTGAACAGGCGGACTTCGATGGCGTTGTTGACGTGGTCGAACAGGAACGACACCGTGACGTTGGGACCTGCCACGATCTTCTTGGCGTCGTCGTCGGGAGAGGCAGCGGCAGATGTCGGAGCCACGGCTGGGAAATTACGAGATTGTTTCAGCAGTAGCAGCAGCAGCAGCGTTATCATCATCATCATCATCAGAAGGATTCTTACCTATATGTAAGTCTGTGTGAGTGTCTGTGTCTCTGTGTGAGTCTCTGTGTCTCTGTGTGTGTGTGTGTGTGTGTGTCTCTGTGTGTCTCTCTGTGTGTCTGTGTGTGTCTCTGCGTGTGTCTCTGCGTGTGTCTGTGTCTCTGCGTGTCTCTGCGTGTGTGTCTCTGCGTGTCTCTGTGTGNCTCTGTGTGTCTCTGAGTGTGTGTCTCTGTGTGTGTGTCTCTGGTGTGTCTCTGTGTGTCTCTGTGTGTGTCTCNGCNTGTGTGTCTCTGTGTCTCTGCNTGTGTGTCTCTGTGTGTCTCTGCGTGTGTCTCTGTGTGTGTCTCTGTGTGTCTCTGATGTGTGTCTCTGAGGTCTCTGTGTGTGTCTCTGTTGTGTTCGAGTGTGTCTCGTGTAGTNTCGCGTGTGNCTTGCGTGTCCTGTGTGTCTCGTGTGTGGTCTCTGTGAGTCTGTGTGATCTCTGTNAGTCTCTGCGAGTCTTGCGTGAGTCTCTGCGTGTGTNTCTCTNCTGTGTCTCTGCTGGTCTCGTGTGTGTTCCTGTNTCTCTGTGTGTTCTCTGTGTNTCTCTCTGTTCCATCTCACTCCCTTCTAGTGTGTGTCCTGTGTCTCTGTT
Source organism: Lethenteron camtschaticum (assembly GCA_018977245.1). NCBI lineage: Eukaryota > Metazoa > Chordata > Hyperoartia > Petromyzontiformes > Petromyzontidae > Lethenteron > Lethenteron camtschaticum. The sequence goes on along the minus strand of WFAB01001447.1, from coordinate 58,845 downwards.
TGTCTCTGAGTTGTCTCTGTGTGTGTCTGTGTGTTCCTGTNTGTCTCTGCGTTGGACTCTGTGTGTCTGTGTCTCTGTGTGTTCTGTGTGTGTACTCACTGTNTGTCTCTGTGTGTGNCTCTGTGTGTNTCTCTGTGTCTTGTGTGTGACTAGGTCTCTTCTCTGTGTGTGTCTCTGTACACCGTTGTGTCCTGTTGTCNCTGTTGTGTCTCTGTGTCTCTGTGTGTGTCTCTAGACCCGTGTGTNTCTATGTGTGTCTCTGTGCGTCGTTTGACCACTCTGAGCAACGGCGCCGTCACACTAGNCCGCTGCTCNCGTGTTGGACTNAAACGCGAAGATCCATCTGAATCCACCCTCACCGAGTGTGGACTAATCTCCATCTGTTCCATCTCATTCCCGTGGGTGGACTAATCTCCATCTGTTCCATCTCACTCCCTTCTAGCCCGTGGGTGGACTAATCTCCATCTGTTCCATCTCACTCCCTTCTACCCCGTGTGTAGACTAATCTCCATCTGTTCCATCTCACTCCCTTCTACCCGTGGGTGGACTAATCTCCATCTGTTCCATCTCACTCCCTTCTACCCGTGTGTGGACTAATCTCCATCTGTTCCATCTCACTCCCTTCTAGCCCGTGGGTGGACTAATCTCCATCTGTTCCATCTCACTCCCTTCTACCCGTGTGTGGACTAATCTCCTCTGTTCCATCTCACTCCTTCTACCCGTGTGTGGACTAATCTCCATCTGTCCATCTCACTCCCTTCTAGCCCGTGTGTGGACTAATCTCCATCTGTTCCATCTCACTCCTTCTAACCGTGTGTGGACTAATCTCTATCTGTTCCATCTCACTCCCTTCTACCCCGTGTGTGGACTAATCTCCATCTGTTCCATCTCACTCACTTCTACNCCGTGTGTGGACTAATCTCCATCTGTTCCATCTCACTCCCTTCTAGCCCGTGGGTGGACTAATCTCCATCTGTTCCATCTCCCTCTAGCCCGTGGGTGGACTAATCTCCATCTGTTCCATCTCACTCCCTCTACCGTGGGTGGACTAATCTCCATCTGTTCCATCTCACTCCCTCTACCCGTGGGTGGACTAATCTCCATCTGTTCCATCTCACTCCCTCTACCCGTGGGTGGACTAATCTCCATCTGTTCCATCTCACTCCCTTCTACCCGTGTGTGGACTAATCTCCATCTGTTCCATCTCACTCCCTTCTACCGTGTGTGGACTAATCTCCATCTGTTCCATCTCACTCCCTTCTAGCCGTGGTGGACTAATCTCCATCTGTTCCATCTCACTCCCTTCTACCCGTGTGTGGACTAATCTCCATCTGTTCCATCTCACTCCCTTCTAGCCGTGGGTGGACTAATCTCCATCTGTTCCATCTCACTCCCTTCTAGCCCGTGGTGGACTAATCTCCATCTGTTCCATCTCACTCCCTTCTACCGTGGTGGACTAATCTCCATCTGTTCCATCTCACTCCCTTCTACCCGTGTGTGGACTAATCTCCATCTGTTCCATCTCACTCCCTTCTAGCCCGTGGTGGACTAATCTCCATCTGTTCCATCTCACTCCCTTCTACCCGTGGTGGACTAATCTCCATCTGTTCCATCTCACTCCCTTCCCGTGTGTGGACTAATCTCCATCTGTTCCATCTCACTCCCTTGGGTGGAACCGTGTGTGGACTAATCTCCATCTGTTCCATCTCACTCTACCCCGTGTGTGGACTAATCTCCATCTGTTCCATCTCTGGACCCGTGTGGACTAATCTCCATCTGTTCCATCTCACCCCGTGTGGACTAATCTCCATCTGTTCCATCTCCCTTCTCTACCCNGTGTTAATCTCCATCTGTTCCATCTCACTCTACCCGTGTGTGGACTAATCTCCATCTGTTCCATCTCACTCCCTCTACACCGTGTGTGGACTAATCTCCATTGTTCATACTCCATTCTACCCGTGTGTACTAATCTCCATCTGTCCATCTCACTCNTTTACGGAGCGGACTGAGCGTCGCTAAACACCACCACGGTCACTCTGCACGTCGNACGGGGATGTGNTGCACGGCTTGGAGANCTCCTTCGCAAGGTGCCAGTCGCAGTGCGCGGCGACGGCGTTGGACGGCTTGGGAGCTTGCGGGTGACGTGGGGGCGGGGGTGGGTGGGTGGTGAGTGGGTGAGTGGGTGGGTGAGTGAGTGGGTGGGTGAGTGAGTGGGTGGGTGGGTGAGTGAGTGGGTGGTGAGTGGGTGGGTGGGTGAGTGAGTGAGTGGGTGGGTGGGTGGGTGGGTGGGTGAGTGGGTGGTGGTGAGTGGGTGGGTGGTGGGTGAGTGGTGGGTGAGTGAGTGGGTGAGTGGGTGAGTGGTGGGTGGGTGGGTGGTGGGTGGGTGAGTGGTGGTGGTGGTGAGTGGGTGGGTGAGTGGGTGGGTGAGTGAGTGAGTGAGAGAGTGAGTGGGTGGGTGGGTGGGTGGATGGTGAGAGAGTGAGTGGGTAGTGGGTGGGTGANTGGGTAGGTGGGTGAGTGGTGAGTGGGTGGGTGGGTGAGGAGNTGATGGAGAGACGCGACAAGATACGATGGAGCGAGTTTGCGTGCGTTCGCCAGCGCAACTTACCCCAACACGTCCCCCATTAAGGATGTACGGTAATATCTCTGTATGTTCTAGCGCGTGCGTGTGTGTGCGCGTGTGAAGTGTGTGTGCGTGTGTGTGTGAAGTGTGTGTGTGCGCCTGTGTGTGAAGTGTGCGTGTGTGTGCGTGTGTGTGCGTGTGTGTGTGCGCGTGCGTGAAGTGTGAGTGTGTGTGCGTGTGTGCGCGTGTGAGTGTGCGCGCGTGTGCGTGTGTGAGTGCGTGTGTGCGTGTGTGTGCGAGTGTGTGTGCGCGTGTGAGTGTGCGTGTGCGCGTGTAAAGTGTGCGTGTGTGAGTGTGCGTGTGTGTGTGCGTGTGTGAAGTGTGCGCGTGAGTGTGCGTGTGAGTGTGCGTGTGTGAAGTGTGCGCGTGTGAGTGTGCGTGTGAAGTGTGCGCGTGTGAGTGTGCGCGTGTGAAGTGTGCGCGTGTGAAGTGTGCGCGTGTGAAGTGTGCGCGTGTGAAGTGTGCGTGTGAAGTGTGCGCGTGTGAAGTGTGCGCGTGTGAAGTGTGTGCAGTGTGAGTGTGTGTGCGTGTGTGAGTGTGCGAGTGTGTGCGCGTGCGTGTGTGTGCGCGTGCGTATGTGTGAAGTGTGAAGTGTGTGGTGGGTAAATGCGGTGGACACACCAGGCCCCCAGTGGGGGGGGGGGGGGNCTGAGAGATTGCGCAACAATCTCGGTCCATCCGGAATGTTCCAGAGAGTGGGCGTGGCCAGGAGCCGGGTGATCCTGGGAGCCCCGTAAAAGCCGGACCCCGGAGCGGCTCCGGCAGTCAGCGTCAAGCCCAAGACCCAAGACCTCGCTTCAAGGTAGGACCCTGGACCCCCAAGCTCCACGTCCTTCTGAGGGCCGGAGCTCAGTGGCTAGCGGTCAGTCAGCTAGGACCCTGAGTGTCCCCGACCCGACGTCCTTCTAAAAGCCGGGTCTGAGTGGGCTAGCGGTCAGTCAACTAGAACCCTGAGGAAACCCGACCCACGTCCTTCTGAGGCCGGAGGTCACTGAGGGCAACGGTCAGTGGACTAGGACCTGAGGATCCCGACCCCACATTCTTCTGAGGGCCGGGTTCACTGGGGCAACGGTCAGTAGGCTAGGACCCTGAGATTCCCCGACCCACGTCCTTCTGAGGGCCGGAGCTGAGTGGGCAGCGGTCAGTCAGCTAGGACCCTGAGTGTCNCCCGACCCCACGTCCTTCTGAGGGCCGGGTCTGAGTGGGCCAGTGGTCAGTGGACTAGGACCCTGAGGATCCCCGACCCCACGTCCTTCTGAGGGCTGGAGTTCAGTGGGCCAGCGGTCAGTCAGCTAGGACCCTGAGTGTCCCCAACCCCACGTCCTTCTGAGGGCTGGAGTTCACTGAGGGCAACGGTCAGTGGACCAGGACCCTGAGAAACTCCGAACCCACGTCGTTCTCAGGGCCGGAGCTGAATGAGGGCAAAGGTCATTCGGCTAGGACCCTGAGTGTCCCCCCCCACGTCCTTCTGAGGGCCGGAGTTCAGTGGGCTAGCGGTCAGTCAGCGAGGACCCACGTCCTTCTGAGGGCCGGAGTTCACTGAGGGCAACGGTCAGTCGGCTAGGACCCTGAGTGTCCTCGACCCGACGTCCTTCTAAAGGCCGGGTCTGAGTGGGCCAGCGGTCAGTCAGCTAGGACCCTGAGTGTCGCCCGACCCCACGTCCTTTTAAAGGCCGGAGGTCACTGAGGCCAACGGTCAGTGGACCAGGACCCTGAGATTCCCGGACCCCACGTCCTTCTCAGGGCCGGGTCTGAGTGAGGGCAAAGGTCAGTGGACTAGGACCCTGAGGGTCCCCGACCCACGTCCTTCTGAGGGCCGGAGCTAAGTGGGCCAGCGGTCAGTCGGCTAGGACCCTGAGGATCCCGACCCCACGTCCTTCTGAGGGCCGGAGCTCAGTGGGCAATGGTCAGAGAACTAGGACCTGAGAAACCCCGACCCCACGTCCTTCTAAGGGCCGGGTCTAAGTGGGCCAGCGGTCAGTCGGCTAGGACCCTGAAGATTCCCCGACCCACGTCCTTCTGAGGGCCGGAGTTCACTGAGGGCAACGGTCAGTCAGCTAGGACCCTGAGAAACCCCGACCCCACGTCCTTCTCAGGGCCGGAGTTCACTGAGGGCAAGGGTCAGTCAGCTAGGACCCTGAGAAACCCCGACCCCACGTCCTTCTGAGGGCCGGGTTAAGTGGGCCAGCGGTCAGTCGGCTAGGACCCTGAAGATTCCCCGACCCCACGTCCTTCTGAGGGCCGGAGTTCACTGAGGGCAACGGTCAGTCAGCTAGGACCCTGAGAAACCCCAACCCCACGTCCTTCTGAGGCCGGAGTTCACTGAGGGCAAGGGTCAGTCAGCGAGGACCCTGAGGGAACCCCGGACCCTGAGTGGGCCAACGGTCGGGACGCGAGGACCTTGGCTGGGTCGGGTCAGCCACCCGAGGTGCCTTTAGCCGGAGGGCTGAAGAGTGGTTGGTCCCAGTGGCTAGGGCACGTGAGCCCCGAGGCTGTGGTACCTCCTGAGGTTGTTGGGTAGAAGGGGCCCATTACCCCTTCGAGTTAGGGACCTTCTGTGTTGATCGTTTAATAAATACGCGTTGCCTCCTAAGAAGACTCCGTCTCCATACGACCCACTACACGTGTTTGTGTGTGTGCGTGTTTGTGTGTTCGCGTGTGTGTGTGAGCGAGTGTGTGTGTTAGCGCGTGTATGTGTGTGTCTTAGCGAATGTGTGTTAGCGAGTGTGTGTGTGTTAGCGAGAGTGTGTGTGTTAGCGCGTGTGTGTGTGTGAGCGCGTGTGTGTGTGTTAGCGAGTGTGTGTGTGTGCATGTGTGCGTGTGTGTGAGCATGCGTGTGTGTGTTAGCGCGTGTGTGTGTGTGTTAGCGCGTGTGTGTGTGTTAGCGCGTGTGTGTGTGTGTGNTAGGTGTGTGTGTGTTAGCATGTGTGTGTTAGCCAGTGTGTGTGTTAGCGCGTGTGTGTTAGCGCGTGTGTGTGTGTGNTGCGAGTGTGTGTGTGTTAGCATGCTGTGTGTTAGCATGTGTGTGTGTTAGCGTGTGTGTGTGTGTTAGCGTGTGTGTGTGTTAGCGTGTGTGTGTTAGCGTGTGTGTGTGTTAGCGTGTGTGTGTTAGCATGCGCGTGTGTGTGTTAGCACGTGTGTGTGTTAGCGTGTGTGTGTGTTAGCGAGGGTGTGTGTGTGTGTTAGCGAGTGGTGTGTTAGCGAGTGTGTGTGTGTGTTTGAGCGTGTGTGTGTTAGCGAGTGTGTGTGTTAGCGAGTGTGTGTGTGTGTTAGCGTGTGTGTGTGTTAGCGAGTGTGTGTGTGTGCATGTGTGCGTGTGTGCGTGAGTGTGTGTGTGTTAGCGCGAGGTGTGTGTGTGTGTGTGNTAGCGTGTGTGTGTGTTAGGCTGTGTGTGTGAGCGAAGTGTGTGTGTGTTAGGTGTGTGTGTTAGCCTGTGTGTGTTAGCGCGTGTGTGTTAGCGCGTGTGTGTGTGTGTGTGTTTAGCGAGTGTGTGTGTGTTAGCATGCGTGTGTGTTAGCACGATGTGTGTGTGTTAGCGTGTGTGTGTGTGTTAGCGTGTGTGTGTGTTAGCGAGTGTGTGTGTGTTAGCGTGTGTGTGTGTTAGCGTGTGTGTGTTAGCGCGTGTGTGTGTTAGCACTGTGTGTGTGTGTTAGCGTGTGTGTGTNAGCGTGTGTGTGTGTTAGCGTGTGTGTGTGTTAGCGTGTGTGTGTGTTAGCGAGTGTGTGTGTGTGNTAGCGTGTGTGTGTTAGCATGCATGCGTGTGTGTTAGCATGCGCGTGTGTGTGTGTGTGTTAGCGTGTGTGTGTGTGTTAGCGCGTGCGCAGACTGAATCTGCAGGCAGCCAAGTGGCTGGGGTTCGTACCAAAATCGCAGGAGTCCTCTCCAGAGACCACGTGAATCAGACGTGGACTTTGCTGCGCTGAATCCTGGACCGCGGCTCCAGCGTCGTTCTTCGAATTCCTCGCCGGTTCTGCGACCCCGACACGCACGGGGATAAAGGTCCAGCACCGTCAAACCTTTAAAACGTGGCTCTACGAAATCCACTTCTGTGGACCGCTCTGAGTGGACCACAGAGTCAGTTCAAGAAGCAGCGGATCTCAGAGGTTGTTCTGTGAGATCCGCTTGCTCGGACCGTCCGCTAACAACACAGAGGGGGTTCACAAGACACACACAGACACACACAGACACACACACACACACACACACACAGACACACACACAGACACACACAGACACACACACACACAGACACACACAACAGACAGACACACACACAGAGTTACACACAGAACACACACAGACACACACNCACACACAGACACACACACACACACAGACACACACACACACACACAGACACACACCACACACACACACAGACACACNCACACAGACACAGACACACACACAACACACACACACACAGACACACACACAACACACACACACACAGACATAAGCACACACACACACCCACACACAAANCACACACACACACACACACACACACCACACANCACACACCAACACAACACAAACAGACNCACACAAACACACACACACACACAAGAACACAACACACACACAAGACACACACAGCGCACACACACAACACAATCACCAAAACANCACACACAACACACACNACACACACCCACACAAGCACACACAAAGTCAACACACACAAGAACACAACACTGACACACANACACACAACACACACACAACGCACACACTTGNACTGANGAAACGCAAGTTCCAAGGGATCAATCAGACACCGACACGTGAACGAGGGACTCACACACTGCGAGTCCCACGCCTCACTCAGCTTGAAAGGAATCAGACAGAGCGTGCCGCTGGGAGAGTCGCTTTGTTTGGTAGAGACCCATAGACTCACACAGAGACCCATAGACTCACACAGAGACCCATAGACTCACACAGAGACACACAGACTCACACAGAGACCCATAGACTCACACAGAGACCCATAGACACACAGAGACCCATAGACTCACACAGAGACCCATAGACTCACACAGAGACCCACAGACTCACACAGAGACCCATAGACTCACACAGAGACCCATAGACACACACAGAGACCCATAGACTCACACAGAGACCCATAGACTCACACAGAGACCCATAGACTCACACCGAGACACACAGACTCACACAGAGACCCACAGACTCACACAGAGACCCATAGACTCCACAGAGACACACATAGACTCACACAGAGACCCATACACTCACACAGAGACCCATAGACTCACACAGAGACCCACAGACTCACACCGAGACACCATTGACTCACACAGAGACCCACAGACTACACAGAGACCCATAGACTCACAGAGACCCATAGACTCACACAGAGACCCATAGACTCACACAGAGACCCACAGACTCACACAGAGACCCATATACTCACACAGAGACATAGACTCACACAGAGACCCATAGAGACCCATAGACTCACACAGAGACCCACAGACTCACACAGAGACCCATAGAGATACACAGAGACCCATAGACACATAGACTCACAAAGAGACCCATAGACTCACACAGAGACCCATAGACACACACAGAGACCCATAGACTCACACAGAGACCCATAAACTACAGAGACCCATAGACTCACACAGAGACCCATAGACTCACACAGAGACCCATAGACACACACAGAGACCCATAGACTCACAGAGACCCATAGACTCACACAGAGACCCACAGACTACACAGAGACCATAGACACACACAGAGACCCATAGACTCACACAGAGACCCATAGACTCACACAAAGACCCATAGACTCACACAGAGACCCACAGACTCACAGAGAGCCACATACACACACAGAGACCCATAGACTCACACAGCGACCCATAGACTNCACAGAGACCCATAGACTAACACAGAGACCCATAGCCTCACACAGAGACCCATAGACTCACACAGAGACCCATAGACTCATAACTCACACAGAGACCCACAGACACACACAGAGACTCATAGACTCACAGAGACCCATAGACTCACACAGAGACCCATAGACTCACACAGATCCACAGACTCACACAGAGACCCATGACACAGACAGAGATCCACAGACTCACACAGAGACCCATAGACTCACACAGAGCCACAGACTCACACAGAGACCCATAGACTCACACAGAGACCCACAACACACACAGAGACTCATAGACTCACAGAGACCCATAGACTCACACAGACCCATAGACTCACACAGATCCACAGACTCACACAGAGACCCATAGACACACACAGAGACCCATAGACTCACACAGAGACCCATAGACTCACACAGAGACCCACAGACTCACACAGAGACCATAGACTCACACAGAGACCCATAGACACACACAGAGACCCATAGACTCACACAGAGACCCGTAGACTCACACAGAGACCATAGACTCACACAGAGACCACAGACTCACACAGAGANCATAGACTCACACAGAGACCATAGACTCACACCGAGACNCACAGACTCACACAGAGACCCACAGACTCACACAGAGACCATAGACTCACAGAGAGACTCATAGACTCACACAGAGACCCATACACTCACACAGAGACCCATAGACTCACACAGAGACCCACAGACTCACACCGAACNNCATTNACTCACACAGAGACCCACAGACTCGCCACACAGAGACCCATAGACTNCACAGAGACCCATAGACTCACACAGAGACCATAGACTCACACAGAGACCCACAGACTCACACAGAGACCNATATACTCACACAGAGACCATAGACTCACACAGAGACCCATAGACTACACAGAGACCCATAGACTCACACAGAGACCCACAGACTCACACAGAGACCCATAGAGATACACAGAGACCCATAGACAGAGAACCATAGACTCACAAAGAGACCCATAGACTCACACAGAGACCCATAGACACACACAGAGACCCATAGACTCACACAGAGACCCATAAACTCACACAGAGACCCATAGACTCACACAGAGACCCATAGACTCACACAGAGACCCATAGACACACACAGAGACCCATAGACACACAGAGACCCATAGACTCACACAGAGACCCACAGACTCACACAGAGACCCATAGACACACACAGAGACCCATAGACTCACACAGAGACCCATAGACTCACACAAAGACCCATAGACTCACACAGAGACCCACAGACTCACAGAGAGACACACAGACACACACAGAGACCCATAGACTCACACAGCGACCCATAGACTCACACAGAGACCATAGACTAACACAGAGACCCATAGCCTCACACAGAGACCCATAGACTCACACAGAGACCCATAGACTCACACAGAGACCCACAGACACACACAGAGACTCATAGACTCACAGAGACCCATAGACCACACAGAGACCCATAGACTCACACAGATCCACAGACTACACAGAGACCCATAGACACAGACAGAGATCCACAGACTCACACAGAGACCCATAGACTCACACAGAGCCCCATAGACTCACACAGAGACCCATAGACACACACACAGACCCATAGACTCACACAGAGACCNATAGACTCACAGAGACCCATAGCTCACACAGAGACCCATAGACTCACACAGAGACCACAGACTCACACAGAGACCATAGACTCACACAAAGACCCATAGACACAGACAGAGATCCACAGACTCACACAGAGACCCCTAAACTCACACAGAGACCCACAGACGCACACAGATCACAGACTAACACAGAGCCCCGTAGACTCACACAGAGACCCATAAACACACACAGAGACACATAGACTCACACAGAGACCCATAGACTCACANAGACCCATAGACTCACACAGTAGACCCATAGACTCACACAGACAGACCCACAGAGCCCATAGACTCACACAGAGACCCATAGACACACACACAGACCCATAGACTCACACAGAGACCCATAGACTCACAGAGACCCATAGACTCACACAGAGACCCATAGACTCACACAGATACCCACAGACTCACACAGAGACCTGTAGACTAACACAGAGCCCCGTAGACTCACACAGAGACCCATAGACACACACAGAGACCCATAGACTCACACAGAGACCCATAGACTCACAGAGACCCATAGACTCACACAGAGACCCATAGACTCACACAGAGACCCATAGACTCACACAGAGACCCANAGACTCACACAGAGACCCATAGACTCACCAGAGACCCACAGACTCACACAGAGACCCACAGACTCACACAGAGACACAGACTCACACAGAGACCCATAGACTCACACAGAGACCCATTGACTCACATAGAGACCCATAGACTCACACAGAGACCCATAGACTCACATAGAGACCCACAGACTTNCACAAAGACCCACAAACTCACAGAGATCCACAGACTCACACAGAGACCACAGACTCACACAGAGACCCATTGACTCACACAGAGATCCACAGACTCACCAGAGCCACAGACTCACACAAGACCCATAGACTCACACAGATCCACAGACTCACACAGAGACCCATAGACACAGACAGAGACTCCACAGACTCACACAGAGCCCCATAGACTCACACAGAGACCCATAGACACACACAGAGACCCATAGACTCACATAGACCCATAGACTCACACAGAGACCCACAGACTCACACAGAGCCCCATAGACTCACACAGAGACCCATAGACACACACAGAGACCCATAGCCTCACACAGAGACCCACAGACTCACACAGAGACCCATAAACTCACATCAGAGACCCATAGACTCACACAGACCCATAGACTCACCAGAGACCNACAGACTCACAAGACCCACAAACTCACAGAGATCCACAGACTCACACAGAGACCCACAGACTCACATACACCATAGACTCACACAAACCCATAGACACACACAAAGACCCATAGACTCACATAGACCCATAGACTCACACAGAGACCCACAGACTCACACAGAGCCCATAGACTCACACAGAGACCCATAAACACACACAGAGACCCATAGCCTCACACAGAGACCCATAGACTCACACAGAGACCCATAGACTCACATAGAGACCCATAGACTCACAACAGAGACCCATAGACTCACACAGAGACCCACAGACTCACAAGACCCACAAACTACAGAGATCCACAGACTCACACAGAGACCCACAGACTCACACAGAGATCCATAGACTCACACAGAGACCACAGACTCACACAGAGACCACAGACTCACACAGAGACCCATAGACACAGACAGAGATCCACAGACTCACACAAGACCCATAGACTCACACAGAGCCCCATAGACTTACACAGTAGACCCATAGACACACACAGAGACCCATAGACTCACATAGACCCATAGACTCACACAGAGACCCACAGACTCACACAGAGCCCCAGTACTCACACAGAGACCCATAGACACACACAGAGACCCATAGACTCACACAGAGACCATAGACACAACAGAGATCCACAGACTCACACAAAGACCCATATACTCACACAGAGCCACAGACTCACACAGAGACCCACAGACTCACGACACAAACTCACAGAAAGATCCACAGACTCACACAGACCCACAGACTCACACAAAGACCCACAAACTCACAGAAAGACCACAGACTCACACAGAGACCCACAGACTCACAGACAGACCCACAGACTCACACAGACCCACAAACTCACAGACAGACCCACAGACTCTCACAGAGACCCACAGACTCAGACAGAGACCCACAGACTCACACAAGACCCAAAAACTCACAGAAAGATCCACAGACTCACACAGAGACCCACAGACTCACACAAAGACCCACAAACTCACAGAGATCCACAGACTCACACAGAGACCCACAGACTCACACAGAGACCCACAGACTCACACAGACCACAAACTCACAGAGATCCACAGACTCACACAGAGACCCACAGACTCACACAGAGCCATAGACTCACACAGAGACCCACAGACTACAGAGACCCACAGACTCACACAGAGACCCATAGCCTCACACAGAGACCCACAGACTCACACAGAGACCCATAGACTCACACAGAGACCCACGACCACACAGAGACCATAGACTCACACAGAGACCCACAGACTCACACAGAGACCCATAGACTACACAGAGACCCACAGACTCACACAGAGACCCATAGACTCACACAGAGACCCACAGACTCACACAGAGACCCACAGACTCACACAGAGACCCATAGACTCACACAGAGACCCACAGACTCACACAGAGACCATAGACTCACACAGAGACCCACAGACTCACACAGACCCACAAACTCACAGACAGACCCAGACTCTCACAGAGACCCACAGACTCAGACAGAGACCCACAGACTCACACAAANACCAAAAACTCACAGAGATCCACAGACTCACACAGAGACCCACAGACTCACACAAAGACCACAAACTCACAGAANGACCACAGACTCACACAGAGACCCACAGACTACACAGAGACCCACAGACTCACACAAAGACCCACAAACTCACAGAANGATCCACAGACTCACACAGACCACAGACTCACACAGAGCCATAGACTCACACAGAGACCCACAGACTNACACAGAGACCCACAGACTCACACAGAGACATAGNCTCACACAGAGCCACAGACTCACACAGAGACCCACAGACTCACACAGACACACAGTAGACCCACAGACTCACACAGAGACCCACAGACTCACACAGAGACCCACAGACTCACACAGCGACCCATAGACTCACACAGACCCACAGACACACAGAGACCACAGACTCACACAGAGACCCACAGACTCACACAGAGACCCACAGACTCACACAGAGACCCACAGACTCACACAGACCCATAGACTCACACAGAGACCCACAGACTCACACAGAGACCCACAGACTCACACAGACCCACAGACTCACACAGAGACCCACAGACTCACACAAAGACCCACAAACTCACAGAGATNCACAGACTCACACAGAGACCCACAGACTCACACAGACACCATAGACTCACACAGAGACCCACAGACACACAGAGACCACAGACTCACACAGAGACCCATAGCCTCACACAGAGCACAGACTCACACAGAGACCCATAGACTCACACAGAGAACAGACTAATCACACAGAGACCCATAGACTCACACAGAGACCCACAGACTCACACAGAGACCCATAGACTCACACAGNGACANCACAGACTCACACAGAGACCATAGACTCACACAGAGACCCACAGACTCAACAGAACCCACAGACTCACAGAGACCCNTAGACTCACAGAGACCCACAGACTCACACAGAGACCCATAGCTCACACAGAGACCCACAGACTCACACAGAGACCACAAACTCACAGAGACCCACAGACTCTCACAGACACCCACAGACTCAGACAGAGACCCACAGACTCACACAAAGACCAAAAACTCATAGAANGATCCACAGACTCACACAGACACCCACAGACTCAGACAGAGACCCACAGACTCACACAANGACCCAAAACTCACAGAAAGATCCACAGACTCACACAGAGACCCACAGACTCACACAAAAGACCCACAAACTCACAGAAACAGACCACAGACTCACACAGAGACCCACAGACTCACACAGAGACCACAGACTCACACAAAGACCCACAAACTCACAGAAAGANCCACAGACTCACACAGAGACCACAGACTCACACAGAGACCCAGACTCACACAGAGACCCACAGACTACACATAGTCACAGACCACAGACTCACACAGACTCACACAGAGACCCACAGACTCACAGAGAGACTACACAGAGACCACTCACACAGAGACACAGACTCCACAGAGACACAGACTCACACAGAGACCCACAGACTCACACAGCACCNATAGACTCACACAGAGACCCACAGACTCACACAGAGACCACAGACTCACAGAGACCACAGACTCACACAGAGACCCACAGACTCACACAGAGACCCACAGACTCACACAGAGACCCATAGACTCACACAGAGACCCACAGACTCACACAGAGACCCACAGACTCACACAGAGACCCACAGACTCACACAGAGACCNACAGACTCACACAGAGACCCACAGACTCACACAGAGACCCATAGACTCACACAAGACCAAAGACTCACACAGACCCACACTCACAGACAGACCCACAGACTCACACAGAGACCCACAGACTCACACAGACACTCACACACCACACACAGAGACCCACAGACTCACACAGAGACCATAGAACACAGACCCACAGACTCACACAGAGACCCATAGCCTACACAGAGACCCACAGACTCNACAGAGACCCACAGACTCACACAGAGACCACAGACTCACACAGAGACCCACAGACTCACACAGAGACCNACAGACTCACACAGAGACCACAGACTCACACAGAGACCCACTCACACAGAGACCCACAGACTCACACAGAGACCCACAGACTCACACAGAGACCACAACTCACACAGAGACATAGTACTCACACAGAGATCCACAGTCACTCACACAGAGACCCTATCAGACACCAGACCNACAGACTACACANAGACCCATAGCTACTCAACACAGAGACCCACAGGACTCACACAGAGAGTNCACAGAGACCCATAGACTCACACAGAGACCCACANACTACACCAGAGACCCATAGACTCCACAGAGNCCACAGACTCACACAGAGACCANANACNCACATNGAGACCACAGACTCACACAGAGACCACAGACTCCACAGAGACCCATAGAGACCATAGTCTCACACAGACACAGACTCACACAGAGACCCATAGCTCACACACCCATAGACTCACAGTTAGAGACCCATAGACGTCACACAGAGACCCACAGACTCACACAGACCCATAGACTCACACAGAGACCACAGACTCACACAGAGACCTAGACTCACACAGACCACAGACTCACACAGAGACCCATAGCTCACACNGAGANCCACAGACTCACACAGAGACCCACAGACTCACACAGAGACACAGCTCACACAGAGATCCCACGAGCCCACAGACTCACACAGAGACCCACAGACTCACCNAAGACCCACAGACTCACACAGAGACCCATAGCTCACACAGAGACCACAGACTCACACAGAGANCCATAGNCTCTAGATAGACACAGNGACCCACAGACTCACACAGAGNCCATAGACTCACACAGAGACCCACAGACTCACACAGAGACCACAGACTCACACAGAGACCACAGACTCACACAGAGACCATAGACTCACAGAGACCNACAGACTCACACAGAGACCATAGCACCACACAGAGACCACAGACTCACACAGAGACCCACAGACTCACACAGACCCACAGACTCACACAGTAGACCCACAGACTCACACAGAGACCCATAGACTACTCACACAGANACCNACAGACTCACACAGAGACTCACACAGAGACCNATAGACTCACACAGAGACCCACAGACTCACACAGAGACCCATAGACTCACACAGAGCACCACAGACTCACACAGCCACAGACTCACCAGAGACCCTAACTCACACAGAGACCACTCACACAGANACCACAACTCAGACACCACAGACTCACACAGAGACCATAGACTCACCAGACCCATAGACNCACACAGAGACCCACAGACTCACACAGAGACCCATAGACTCACACAGAGACCNACAGACTCACACAGAGNCCACAGACTCACACAGAGACCCACAGACTACACAGAGACCNACAGACTCACACAACCCATAGACTCACACAGAGACCCACAGACTCACAGAGNCCACAGACTCACACAGAGACCCATCTCACACAGAGACCACAGACTACACCAGAGACCCATAGCCTCCACAGAGACCCACAGACTCANCANAGACCACAGACTCACACAGACCCATAGACTCACAGCAGAGACCCACAGACTCACACAGAGACCACAGACTCACACAGAGACCNACAGACTCACACAGGATCCATNGCTCACACAGNCCCACAGACTCACACAGAGACCCATAGACTCACACAGAGACCCACAGACTCAGTGTACAGGGGTNCACCCTAGTACGCTNCAGANCTCTTTTCTTATTGCNATTTTTGACCACTCGTCATGGCAATGTCAAAATGGCGCCTATCNTCANGTAATTNACTTGATTATTCATTGTCAATATACTTATTATTTGNCAATATTACTTATTGTCAATATTTACTTATATATTGTAAGNAACTTCATATNAGCTTATTATCTCTGCACAACTCCACCGCACCGCGCGCNTTTAATAGATTTTAGTNACCGGTGCGCGAAAAAGTCACTGAGTTAAAANGAAGCGGAGTCATTTAGCGTGNTANGTGGGCGGTTCAGGCTACTTCTGNTANGTCAAAGTGGGGGGTTGGGGGNCTGGGGGTTGGGGGGGGGNTGTGGGGGTTTTTTGTAGTTAGNNGGNATATATAAATGTGTAGTNGTAAACCCGTGTGTTAACTCGTAAGGGTTAGTGTATNGTGNACGATGTGTCACGGTGNNTGTATATGTGTACGTGTATAGTGTCAGTGTGTAAGTGTCAGTGTAGTGTNNTGTTATNGATTGTGACGNGTATGTGTGTGTACTGTGTATGTGNGTGTGGTGTATAGTGTNGTGTAGTGTGGTGTAGTGTATATGTGTNGTGTATGTGTAGTGTGTATNGTGTNGTTTATAGTGATGTGTAGGTATNTGTNGTGTATNGTATGTTGTGTGTANNGTATAGTGNGTGTATGCTTGTGTGTGTGGAACAGCTTGTGTGGTGTTCACGTGTATTNTGTAGTGTATNGTGTACGTGTGTGTGTGTTGAGTAGTAGTATAGCTGTATAGTGTGNNTGTATAGTGTGTAGTAAGTGTAGTAAGGTGTAGGCTTGTATAAGCTGTACGTGTATNGTGTGAGTGTGTGNGTAGTGATGATGTAGNNGTGCAGTATTGTNGTGTATATGTGTGGCTTGTGTATNGTGTGTGTGGATGTATATGTATGATGTGTGGNATNGCTGNNGTGTAGTGTANNGTGTCGTGTATACTCCCTGGCCTGTGTGTGTATAGTGNGTGTGTAACGTGTACTATGCCATGNGTGTATNTGTNGTAGTATTNGTGTNTGTGTGNGTGTGATGTGTGTGTGTCTCNTNGTGTGNGCTGTNTATGTAGTGNNGNGTATATGTGTCGAGTGTATATGTGTGTNNTGTGTATNTTGGTGTGTGTAGTGTATGTNTNGTGTGNGGTATGTGTGGTGTGNATAGTGTANACGTGTATGTAGTATATGTGATTGTGTGTGACATGTNTGNAATGCTATTGTATGTGTAGNATGTGTGNTAATGTCTAGTGTGTGTCATGTGTGTNAGTAGTGTGGTGTAATGTCGTAGTTGATAGTGNGTGTATTGTGTNGNGTGTNGTGTGTTGTAGTAGTATNNGTATNTATGTGTAGTGGGTGTGTATNTGTGTGTAGTTNGTNNGTGTGNGTANGTGNATGTGTAGTTGTGTATAGTNGTGTAGTGTGGTATNGTGTAGTGTGTGTGTAGTATGTGTGTGTATNTGTGTGTNGTGTATGNGTGTATNGTGTNTGATGTNGTGTATATGTGTNGTGTGTNTGTATAGTGTATNGTGTTGTATAGNGTAGTGTANATGTGTGTATATGTGTGTGTATATATCGTGTGTGTAGTNNNGTGTATAGTATAGTGTATNNTGGTNGTGTATNGTGNNGTGTGTATAGTAGTGTATTTATTGTGTGTAGTGTGTGTAGTCGTNTCAATNGTGTGNNGGTGTGNGTGTATNTGTGTATNGTGTGTGTATNNNGTGTATAGATGNAGNGTGTATNNTGTNTGTGTGTNTGNNGTGTGNACATNGTGTNTATGTNGTGTATAAGTGTNGTGGATATTAGCTGTTAGTGGTGTGTGTGTNGTGTATGTGTGTGTGNTGTATGTGTATATGTGTGTGTATATGNGTGTGTATATGTGTGTATTGATAGTGTATATGTGNAATGTTATGTGTGTGTATGTGTTATGATGTNGTGTATATGNNGTGTATATGTGTNTACATGTGTGTGTATNTGTTGTNTATGTGTAGTTGNNGTGTNGTGTATGTGTAGTGTGTGTGTGGTATATGTGTGNGTGTATGTCGNGTGTGTGTGTGTGTNGTGNTGTATTGTGTNGTGTATTGTGGCTGTAGTATAGTGTGTGTAGTNGTGTATNTGTGTTGTTGATANTGNNNTGTGNNTGTGTNGTGTGTNGTGATATAGTGNGTGTAGGTGTATTGGTATAGTGNGTGATAGTCGTATGTGTGNNGTGTGTGTATTGTGTGTATATGTGTNTGTGTNTTNTANGTGNNGTGTATTGTNGTGTGTGGTGTATATTGNNGTGATATGTGTNGTNATGTGTATTGNGTGTGTGTGNGTGTNTNGTGNATGTGTATATGCTGGTGTGGTGTATATGTGNGTGTCGTGTATATTGNGTGTATGATTGNGTGTGTGAGTGTGTGTATNGTGATGATGTGTGNGTCAGTGTNGTGTATATGTGNTGTGNATATGTGTGGTGTATNGTNTAGTTGTATNGTGTTGANANTGGTGATAGTGTGTNGTGTATAGTGTTANGTGATGGTGTGTGTGTGTGNGTGTGTGTATAGNGTGTGTATNGTGTAGTGGNATNGTGNNGTGTATATGTGTNGTGTATATTATGTAGTGGTGTNTGGTATAGTGTGTGTGNGTGTGTGTGTTNGTGTAGTGTTGTATNGGTGAGTGTATNGTGTGTGTGTGTATGTGNGTGTATATGTGTGTGNGTGTGTGTATGTGTATNTGNGTGTATAGTGNATGTATATGTGTGAGTGTATGTGTGTGTATNGTATTGTGTGTATAGTNGTATATGTGTGTGTATACGTGNNGTGTGGTGTATATGTGTATGTANATATGTGNGTGNNGTGNGNGTGTATATGTATGTGTATATGTGTGTGTATAGTGTGTGTATACGTGTNGTGTAGTGTNGTATTNGTGGTGTATATGTGTAGTATTNGTNGTGTAGTGTGTATACGTGNGTGTGTGAGTGTATGTCGTAGTGTATGTGTAGTGTATAGTGTTTGTATATGTGTGTGTATAGTGTGTATTGTGTACATGTGNGTGGNACGTGTGTATGTGTACGTGTGTNGTGTATATGTATGTGTAAGTGTGTGAGTGTATGTATATGTGTGTATATGTAGTATAGTGTGTGTATAGTGTAGTATANTNGTGTGTGTATAGTGTATGTATATGTGTGTGTATATGTAGTGTATGAGTGTAGTAGTGTGAGTGTATAGTGTGTGTATAGTGTTTGTATAGTGTGTGATAGTTGTGTGTAGTGAGTATAGNAGTATATNGTGTAGTAGTNGTGTAGTATAGTTAATAGTATATAGGTAGTATATNGTGTATGAGTGTAGTGTATNGTNGNGTAGTGCATAATGTNGTGTANAGTGTAGTGTATAGTAGTGATTGTATGAGTGTGTGTATAGTGTATGTATTGTATAGTATGTGTATAGTATNGTGTNTAGTGTAGTGTATNGTGTGTATAGTGTGTGTATGTGTAAGTGTATGTGNAGTATATGTGTGTGTATAGTGTNGTGTATAGTGTAGTATATAGTGCAATAAACGACTTTCAACGACGATCTTGACTGGCGTCTTTTTATTGAGTGAATTTTCCCTTGCACAGCTCACTCCGCCGCTCTCCCCGTGTGACTCCCTTCTCTCTCTACGTCCGGGACGAGCCGTTCTCTCTGTTCGCCTCTCTCACCCACTCCCCGATCCCACCGCTGACTAGCGGCGTGCCGGGAGCAAAGCCTCCGCCGGGTTCTGCCACGTGGCATCGAGGCTTGTGCAGCGACCAGAGGCCGCAACCGGGTACCCGATACTCGTACCGTACCCGAAACCCGGCTACTCGTACAGCCGGGTAGGGTAGCGTTTGCGACCCTGGTACGGCCGGGTATGGGTACGGGTAGGCCGTGAGTACCTGGTAAGTTTGTACTCATTTCGGGTAGGGTGCGGGTAGGGAACGGTACCCGTACCCGGCCGGGTACGGGTACGGTAGCCGTTTGCGACCCTGGTGCGGCCGGGTACGGGTAGGCCGTGNGTATTGGTGAGTCACCGTTTGTCACTCATTTCGGGTAGGGTACGGGTAGGGAACGGAACCCGTACCCGGCCGGGTACGGGTACCCATTTGCGACCGGTGCGGCCGGTACGGGTTAGGATACCGTTTGCGACGCAGCGACGGGTCCGGATAGGCTTCACGAGTGAGTCCGGCTGGCTGCTGCTATACAGATCGCAAACGGGTTTTGATTCCTTACCGTACCGGTAGGGCACCGGGTCGCAACGGGTACCCGTAAGCGTACCCGTACCTACCGTACCGTCCGGGTACGGTAGGGTACGGGTAGGGTAGGGTACGGGTAGGGTAGGTACAGGTATACGGGTNGGGTAGGGTATCGGTTACGGTGTACGGGTAGGTACGAGTACGAACGTGGTAGGTACGGGTAGGGTAGGGTATACGGGTAGTACGGTAGGTACGGTACGGGTACGGTAGGGTACAGGTATCGGTAGGGTAGGGTAGGGTAGGGTACGGGTACGGTACNGTNGGGTACGGGTAGGGTACGGGTACGGGTAGGGTACGGGTACGGNTAGGGTACGGGTATCAGGNAGNNTANGGGTACGGGTAGGGTAGGGTANCGGGTAGGGTACGGGTACGGGTAGGGTACGGGTATCGGGTAGGGTACGGGTACGGTAGGTACGGGTATCGGTAGGGTATGGTAGGGTAGGGTAGGGTANCTGTACGGGTACGGGTACGGTAGGGTACGGTACGGTAGGGTAANCGGGTAGGCGGGTATCGGTAGGGTATGGTATACGGTAGGGTACGGTATGGTAGGGTTCGGTAGGGTAGGGTANNGGTGTNGGGTACGGGTATAGGTAGGGTACGGGTAGGTAGGGTAGGTAGGTACGGTACGGTATCGGTAGGGTAACGGGTAGGTATCGGTAGGGTAGGNANCGGGTAGGTNGGGTACGGGTANGGTAGGTAGGTATANGGTAGGGTAGGGTATCGGTAGGGTACGGGTAGGTAGGTGGGTATACCGGTAGGTACGGGTAGGNTATCGGTAGGGTAGGGTANGGGTAGGGTACGGGTACATCGGGTAGGGTACGGTACGGNTAGGGTAGGGTATACCGGTANCAGGTACGGGTAGGGTACGGTAGGGTACGGGTATCAGGGGTANGGGTANNGGTACGGTAGGGTACGGGTATCGTAGGGTACGGGTACGGTAGGGTACGGGTAGGGTATCGGGGAGGTAGGGTATCGGTAGGGTACGGTATCGGTAGGGTACGGGTATACCGGTAGGGTNGGGTAGGGTAGGGTAGGGTANGGGTATCGGTAGGGTACGGGTACGGNTAGGGTAGGGTACCGGTAGTNGGGTACGGGTACAGGTCGGTNGGTAATCGGTAGGGTAGGGTATCGNTAGGGTACGGTATCCGGTAGGTACGAGGTACGGGTATCGGTAGGGTACGGTAGGGTATCGGGTAGGGTANGGGTAGGGTATGCGGTAGGTACGGGTAGGTAGGGTAGGGTNGGTAGGGTAGGGTATCGGGTACGGGTAGGGTAGGGTANNGGGTGNTACGGTACGGGTACAGGTAAGGGGTACGGGTATCGGTATCGGGTAGGGTACGGTAGGGTAGGGTAGGTAGGTACGGGTAGGGTACGGTAGGGTAGGTAGGTAGGGTAGGGTACGGGTAGGGTAGGGTAGGGTAGGGTAGGGTATACCGGTAGGGTAGGGTNCGGTAGGGTAGGTANNGGGTAGGGTACGGTATNGGGTACCGGGTAGGGTACGGTACGGNTAGGTAGGGTAGGGTAGGGTACGGTACGGTAGGGTNCGGTAGGTAGGGTAGGGTAGGGTAGGTAGGGTAGGTNGGGTAGGTATCAAGNTACGGGTACGGTAGGGTACGGGTATCGGGTAGGGTACGGNTANCGGTAGGGTAGGGTATNGGTATCGGTAGGGTAGGGTACGGGTAGGGTACGGGTGTCGGTAGGGTANGGTAGGGTACGGGTATCNGGTAGGTAGGGTANCGGTAGGGTATCGGTAGGGTACGGGTAGGGTAGGGTATGGTAGGGTAGGGTGTCGGTAGGGTAGGGTANCGGTAGGGTAGGTAGGNTAGGGTAGGGTAGGGTACGGGTACGGGTAGGTAGGGTATGGGTATNCGGGTAGGGTACGGGTAGGGTAAGGTAGGGTATCTGGGTAGGGTACGGTAGGTAGGTAGGGTAGGGTAGGNTAAGGGTACGGTAGGGTAGGTAGGTAGGGTNGGGTAGGTATCGGTAGGGTACGGGTAGGTTACGGTAGNGGGTATCGGTAGGGTACGGTGTCGGTAGGGTAGGGTATCGGGTAGGTACGGGTANCGGTAGGGTACGGGTATNGGGTAGGGTAGGGAGGGTAGGGAGGGTATCGGTAGGGTACGGTACGGGTAGGGTACGGGTAGGTAGGGTANGGGTANCGGGTAGGGTACGGGTGTCGGGGTACGGGTATCCGGGGTAGGGTACTGGGTNGGTAGGGTGGGTAGGGACGGGTAGGTAGGGTAGGGTGGGTAGGGTAGGGTATCAGGTAGGGTAGGGTAGGTAGGGTACGGGTGCGGGAGGGTA
This sequence comes from Lethenteron camtschaticum, assembly GCA_018977245.1. Classification (NCBI taxonomy): domain Eukaryota; kingdom Metazoa; phylum Chordata; class Hyperoartia; order Petromyzontiformes; family Petromyzontidae; genus Lethenteron; species Lethenteron camtschaticum. The sequence goes on along the minus strand of WFAB01001447.1, from coordinate 35,525 downwards.
GGGTACGGTAGGGTACGGGTATGGTAGGGTACGGGTATCTGGTAGGGTAGGGTANGGGTAGGGTAGGGTANNGGTAGGGTAGGGTANCTGGTAGGGTANGGGTATCGGGTAGGGTACGGGTATNGGGTAGGGTAGGGTAGGGTAGGGTAGGGTAGGGGGGTAGGGTAGGGTACACCAGGTAGGGTACGGGTATCGGGTAGGGTACGGGTAGGTAGGGTACGGGTGNCGGGTAGGGTAGGGTATCGGTAGGGTACGGGTACGGTAGGGTACGGGTAGGTAGGGTAGGGTACGGGTAGGTACGGGTAGTTACAGTNCGGGTACGGTAGGTACGGGTGTCGGGTAGGGTAGGGTATCGGGTAGGGTACGGTATCGGTAGGGTACGGTATGGTAGGGTAGGGTATCGGGTAGGGTAGGGTGTCGGTAGGGTACGGTAGGGTACGGGTATCGGGTAGGGTAGGGTACGGGTAGGGTACGGGTATCAGGTGGGTACTGGGTAGGGTAGGGTAGGGTAGGGTAGGGTAGGGTACGGGTATCNGGTAGGGTAGGGTATCGGTAGGGTAGGGTAGGTAGGGTAGGGTACGGGTAGGTAGGGTAGGGTACGGTAGGGTACGGGTATCCGGGTATCGGGTAGGGTACGGGTATCGGGTAGGGTACGGGTAGGTAGGGTAGGGTATCGGTAGGGTACGGGTATGGTTACGGTAGGGTACGGGTAGGGTACGGGTAGGTAGGGTAGGGTATCGGGTAGGGTAGGGTATACGGGTAGGGTAGGTACGGGTAGGGTAGGGTATGGTAGGGTACGGGTAGGGTAGGGTAGGGTATCGGTAGGTACGGGTAGGTACGNGTCGGGTCGGTAGGGTACAGGGTATCGGGTAGGGTACGGGTGCGGGTAGGGTACGGGTATCGGTTNCNGGTAGCCGGTACGGTAGGGTACGGGTAGGGTACGGGTAGGGTACCCGGTTGCGACCTCTGTGCTTATATCCCTCTCGACGGAGCTAAGCTCCTCCTCTAGCCACGCCCCTCGTGGAACCTTCTCGATGGTTCCGGCACGTTCCCCTCTGACTCGACCATTACCTGTGACCCACATGTATCCCGCTTGTGATTGGATGCCCGCGAACCGGTGGTGGCCACGCGGTTACCCCTTGCCGCTCTTTCATTACATCACCCCCCCCCCTAATTAAAAGACCAGCCGTCCCGGCTAGGGTCATTTACTTGATACAGCAATCGTGCTGTGACGGTTCCACCTGAAGACGGAAGCTTGTGTTGCCTCCGAAACGTCGTGATTTTTATTTTATTTCTATTAACTTTTATTAATTTTATTTACCTCGAGTTCAAGTTTTCATTTGTTAGTTATAACCCTGTGAGGCATGCGGCTCTTGAGTCGGGTGCAACCGCAACAAACAAAATGTGAACACGGAACATCTTAAAGCGACGACGACCAACAGAAACATCCTGGAATAAACCAGCAAATATTGCCCCAAAAAAAAGTATTAAAACGCTGTGTACAAAAATCAGTGGTGCAAGCCAACAACAACCATAAGACAATTTAGACTAACCATGTTTTCTAATCACCAAAATAAAGCTACAAAAACAATGTAACAACAGTAATTATAGTAGCTGTGATTTAAAATGTAACAATACACGATATACATAGCACGTACGGTGATACCTCGGTTCACGAACGCTTCTGTTCACGAACAACTCGGTTCACGAACAGAAAAGTTCATAACAATTTGCTTCGATTCACGAACAGGAGCCGCGGCCATTTTAATGCTATTTCCAGGCTGTCACGTGGTCGTGACTTCCTGTAGGAAGATCGTGGAGAGAAGAAGAGACACAGAAAGAAGTACTGAGAGTACTGTGAAGACACTTGCAGTGACTTTTTGCTTTTTGGTGTGCTTTTTAGCACATACAGTACTGTACTGTACTACTGTACTGTACTATACAATACTGTACTTACTGTACTACTGTACAGTAAGTACAGTTCACCCGTTTGAGTGCTTACTGAAGTCATCTCAAGCCAGGTTAGTGTTCTCTCTGTATACATTACTATACTGTACAGTACAGATGTGTATTGTCATTTGTTTCATATTTTTGTGCTTCAAAAACCAAAAAAAAAGGTCAGAACGGATTAACCGGATTTACATTGAACCCTGTGGGGAAATGTGCCTCGGTTCACGACCAATTCGGTTCGCGACCAGACTCAGTTCACGAATTAAGTTCGTGAACCGAGGTATCACTGTACGACCTAAGTGACTTTACCGAAAAAACCTCAAGAATAGGGTCAATACAATTACGAGTAATGGAGAGACGCGGTAAGAACCCAGAGGTAAGTAATATAAGGACAAAGCGATACATTTAAGAATTAACTTTGAGAATAAAAGGAGTAAGACGAAACCCATAACGCAGGTAGGGTAATAACATGTCGGTAGGCAGGACCGGTAATGGAGGAGTAGACAGGACAGGGCATCCTTCCAGTCCTGCGGAACCCGTCCAGTGGCCCAGACTGTTCATAATCAACGATTTTTGGGTTTAGATCGCGTTTATTTATAAATGTGTCGTAACCCTCCACCACCCGACACGGCCAATCAGTAAAAATGTGTCACGTTGACAAAGACAAATAGTTCACTGCTTTTGTCAACGTGACACATTTTTACTGATTGGCCGTGTCGGGTGGTGGAGGGTTACGACACATTTATAAATAAACGCGATCTAAACCCAAAAATCGTTGATTATGAATAACATTGGTCGCGAAAGCCTACGTGTTAAACCGGCCCAGACTGTTGTTATGATGTCATGTAGGGCAGTCTGTGCACAAACGCCACCCTCCCTCAGCATTTCGCTTGGAGATCATCTCTGCCCGGTGCCTTTCCTGAAGACTGGATCGCCTTCAGTACTTCCTCAACAGATGGCACCTCAGCCAGCCACTCACAGGGGGTGACTTCTTCTTCCAATATTTTAACAGACACACAGACACACACAGACACACACACAGACACACAGACACACACACAGACACACACACAGACACAAAGACACAAACACACACACGGACACAAACACAGACACACACACACAGACACACACACACAGACACACACACACAGACACACACACACAGACACACACACACAGACACACACACACAGACACACACACACACAGACACACACACACAGACACACACAGACACACACACACATACACACACACAGACACACACACACNGACACACAGACACACACACANACACACACACACGCAGACACACACAGACACACACACACACAGACACACACACACAGACACACACACACAGACACACAGACACACACACACAGACACACACACACAGACACACACACAGACACACACGACACACACACGCACTCTCACACTCTCCACCCATCACGCGCCTCTCCGGGTCTCGTGGCCAGAACCCGGAACAAGGGGAACGCAGCGACGGTGAGCGGCAGCACGCGCACACAGAGACACACAGAGAGAGACATACAGACACAGAGACACACACACACAGACACAGAGACACACACACACATAGAGACAGAGAGAGACACACACAGACACACACACACAGAGACACACAGAGACACAGAGACACACACAGACACACACACAGAGAGAGAGACACAGACACACACACAGAGACACACACAGAGACACACACAGACACACACACACAGACACACAGACACACACACACAGACACACACAGAGACACACACACAGAGACAGAGATACACATACAAACACACACAGAGACACACAGAGACACACACACAGACACACACACAGAGAGAGAGACACAGAGACACACAGAGACACACACAGACACACACAGACACACCACNCACACACAGACACACAGAGAGAGAGAGACNCACAGAGACACACAGAGACACACACACACAGACACACACAGAGACACACACAGATACACACAGATACACACACAGAAATACACACACAGAGATACACACACAGAGATACACACACAGAGAGAGATACACACACAGAGATGTAGACTGTATATATTAAGAATCCATATTCAAATCTATAACTTTTACAAGGAATCGTGTCTGCAAACCAAAAAAACCCGCTCTGATAATATCTGTGGCATTGTCTTTTAGACTGATTGGTCCACGCCAGAGACATCTTTCTTTGAGCCTCGTCTCAATGCCAATGATATAAAATTTCGATGTAAAGCTTTCGTGACTGCAGGGATTCATCTTCTTGGTTCTTTCGGTAAAGTCACGTAGAAGGGAAATACAAATTAAACATAATAAAATAATTCTCACGACGTTTCGGCCACAACGCAAGCAGCCGTCCTCAGGTGAAGAACAGGTCTGTCGGGAAGATAGGTCATTCATATCATCATCATCAACATCATCATCAACATCATCATCATCCATCATCAACATCAACATCAACATCATCAGCATCAACATCATCAACATCATCATCATCATCATCAACATCATCATCTTTCTTTGGTTCGATTTAAAGCTTTCGTGACTGCAGGGATTCATCTTCTTGGTTCTTTCGGTAAAGTCACGTAGAAGGGAAATAATAAAATAATTCTCACGACGTTTCGGCCACAACGCAAGCAGCCGTCCTCAGGTGAAGACCAGGTCTGTCGGGGAGACAGCGTCTGAGTAATAATAGGAGCAGACGCTGTCTTCTCGACAGATCTGTTCTTCACCTGAGGACGGCTGCTTGCGTTGTGGCCGAAACGTCGTGAGAATTATTTTATTATTTCCCTTCTACGTGACTTTACCGAAAGAACCAAGAAGATGAATCCCTGCAGTCACGAAAGCTTTAAATCGAAACGTTCTATTATAACGTTTGATTTTTATTATTTTATTATTTCCCTTCTACGTGACTTTACCGAAAGAACCAAGAAGATGAATCCCTGCAGTCACGAAAGCTTTACATCGAAATTTAAGGCCAATGATATTATCAGAGTCTGTTTCTTTGGTTTGCATTCTGACCACAAGCATCGTGGTTAATGCAGACGCGACTCCTTGTAAAAATGTTTTAGTTTGGTGTTTAGCATTAACACAACAGATTTAATCTCGATTTGAAGCTTTCGTGACTGCAGGAATCCATACTCTTTGGTTCTTTAGGTAAAGTCNACGTGGTATAAATAAACAATTATTTTATATTTATTTAATTTAATTGTTCTATCTACGTGACTTTACCGAAAGAACCAGAGAGTATGAACACAACTGTTTTGTTGACAAATCATTGTGTTCATACTCTCTTATTCTCACACTAGGCCAAAAGAAAGCTGTCTCTGGTGTGGACCAATCAGTTTCAAAGACAATGCCATCATACAGTGAGGGGNTCAAATGCTTATTTCCCTCATTAAAATGCAAATCAATTTATAACATTTTTGACACGCGTTTTTGCTGGATTTTTGTTGTTGTTATTCTGTCTCTCACCGTTCAAATAAACCTACCATTAAAATTAAGACTGATCATTTCTTTGTCAGTGGGCAAACGTACAAAATCAGCAGGGGATCAAATACTTTTTTCCCCATTCTTAGGTTTTTTCGGTAAAGTCACGTAGGTAAAAAATTTAAATAAATAAAAGTAAAATAAAAATAAAAAAAATCACGACGTTTCGGAGGCAACACAAGCTTCCGTCTTCAGGTGAAACCGTCACAGCCCGACTGCTGTATCAAGTGAGAGAAATTCCAAGAACACAGTATATATACTGGTTGAGGGTGGGAGGGGAGCCAAGTTAGGCCTGAATATTATTTTTGTAAGGTTCGGTGCGTCTGAAGCACGCTGTTAGGAATGAGCCTTTGTTGTGTAAACTAGGTAGTGAGTGAGTGGGTGATGGGTGAGTGAGTGGTGGGTGAGTAGGTGAGTGAGTGAGTGGGTGAGTAGATGAGTGGGTGGGTGAGTAGGTGAGTGAGTGAGTGAGTGGGTGATGGGTGAGTGGGTAAGTAGATGAGTGGGTGGGTGAGTGAGTGCAGCTGAAGCACGCTGTTAGGAATGAGCCTTTGTTGTGTAAACTAGGTGTGAGTGAGTGAGTGGGTGATGGTGAGTGAGTGGGTGGGTGAGTAGGTGAGTGAGTGAGTGGGTGAGTAGATGAGTGGGTGGGTGAGTAGGTGAGTGAGTGAGTGAGGGGTGATGGTGAGTGGGTAAGTAGATGAGTGTGGGTGAGTGAGTGCAGCTGAAGCACGCTGTTAGGAATGAGCCTTTGTTGTGTAAACTGGTAGTGAGTGAGTGGGTGATGGGTGAGTGAGTGGGTGGGTGAGTAGGTGAGTGAGTGAGTGGGTGATGGGTGAGTGGGTGAGTAGATGAGTGGGTGGGTGAGTGAGTGCGGCTGAAACACGCTGTTAGGAATGAGCCTTTGTTGTGTAAACTAAGTGTTGAGTGAGTGGGTGATGGGTGAGTGAGTGGGTGGGTGAGTAGGTGAGTGAGTGAGTGGGTNATGGGTGAGTGGGTGAGTAGATGAGTGGGTGGGTGAGTGGGTGAGTAGATGAGTGGTGGTGAGTAGGTGAGTGAGTGAGTGGGTGAGTGGGTGAGTAGATGGTGGTGGGTGAGTAGGTGGTGAGTGAGTGAGTGGGTGATGGGTGAGTGGGTAAGTAGATGAGTGGGTGGGTGAGTGAGTGCAGCTGAAGCACGCTGTTAGGAATGAGCCTTTGTTGTGTAAACTAGGTGTTGAGTGAGTGAGTGGGTATGGTGAGTGAGTGGGTGGGTGAGTAGGTGAGTGAGTGGGTGATGGTGAGTGGGTGAGTAGATGAGTGGGTGGGTGAGTGAGTGCGGCTGAAACACGCTGTTAGGAATGAGCCTTTGTTGTGTAAACTAGGTGCGGCTGATGTGAAGGTGTAAATGGGACTGAGCCTTTTGTTATGTAGAGGTGGTGCGGCTGAAATCGCTGTTAGGAATGAGTCTTTGTTGTGTAGAATGGTTGACTGAGCCTATTGTTATGTAGAGGTGGTGCGGCTGAAATCGCTGCCAGGAATGAGTCTTTGTTGTGTAGAATGGTTGACTGAGCCTTTTGTTATGTAGAGGTGGTGCGGCTGAAACGGCTGCCAGGAATGAGTCTTTGTTGTGTAGATTGGTTGACTGAGCCTTTTGTTATGTAGAGGTGGTGCGGCTGAAACGGCTGCCAGGAATGAGTCTTTGTTGTGTAGAATGGTTGAACTGGGAGGTTCTAAGAGTTGTATACTGCCAGAGTACGTTTTTTGTTTGTATTTTCACCACAAGTATCTGTGGTTAATGCAGATGCGATTCCTCGTAAAAGTTTGGTGTTTGAACGTCTCAACACACAGAAAAAAGGGGAAAACCTATTCTCGTATTTTGCCGTAATGAACTAATTTATTTTTTGGAAACTCCGTCCCACCGCGCACACAAACCCCGCGTCCACACAGGAATCGATCTTCTCCGTTCTTCACCGAGCACCCATCGCTGCACAAAGATTGCCGTGGTCGCGAACAAAACTCTGACACTTTGGTACGGCGCGTCGCGCAGAGCTCGTCCAGGGGAACGGATCTCCGCGTCGCTCGTCTTCGACTGACGTGAACTGACGTCGCAACGCAGTTCATGCGAGAGCCGGGAGCTCATGGGACCCCATGGGTTTCGCCATGGGGTTCATTTACCGTATAGAGATCAGAGGTCGCAAACGGGTTTTGATTCCTTACCCATACCAGTACCCGGCCGCACCAGGGTCGCAAACGGGTACCCTACCCTCCNTACCCGGCCGTCCCTACCCGTACCCTACCCTACCCTCCCCTCCNTACCTACCTACCCACCCGTACCCTACCGATACCCCTACCCGTACCCTACCCTACCCGTACCCTACCCGACCCTACCCATACCNTACCCGGGTACCCGATACCCGTACCCTACCCGTACCCACCCGTACCCTACCCGTACCTACCTTACCCGTACCCGTACCCNTACCCTACCCTACCCGTACCCTACCTACCCTACCCTCTACCCTACCCGTACCTACCGTACCCTACCCTACCCTACCNTACCCGTACCCTACCCTACCTACCTNTACCCGTACCCTACCGTACCCGTACCCTACCCGTACCCGGCCGTACCCGTACCCTACCCGTACCGTACCCTACCCGTACCNTACCCGTACCCTACCCGTACCCTACCCTACCCGTACCCGGCCGGGTATCGGGTAGGGTACGGGTATCGGTACCTGATTGCGACCTCTGGGATGAAGCCATGTTGCAGGCGCGGGTGGGTTGATTCTCGGAACTTGAATTGTGAGAAGAGACAAGACGTTGGGAAATGAGTGACAAACAGTTACTCACCAGTGACTCACGGCCTACCCGTACCTGTCCGCACCAGGGTCGCATACGGCTACCCGTACCCGGCTGGGTACGGGTAGCCGGGTACTGGTAGGGTACGGGTATCGGGTACCCGTTTGCGACCTCGGCCGGGTACGGGTAAGGAATCAAAGCCCGTTTGCGACCTCTGACTGTCCCCTGGGGAGTTATTGGTGGGGTGTGGGTAAGCCCTTATCAACTTGGCGTACCCTTAAAAAACGTGGCGTAGCCCCAACAGCAACCTGCCTCGCACAATTGCACCACCTCCACACCACCGCTACAATCACCTCCAGTACCACCACTACCACCACCAGCACCACCTCAACCACCACCACCAGCACCTCAACCACCACCAGCACCATCACCAGCACCACCCAACCACCACCAGCACCACCACCCCACCACCAACACCACCACCACCAGCACCACCACCACCACCAGCACCACCTCCAGCACCACCACCAGCACCTCAACCACCACCACCACCTCCAGTACCACCACCAGCACCANCCACCAACAGCACCAACACCACCAGCTCATCCACCACCAGCACCACCACCACCACCAGCACCACCTCAACCACCAGCACCACCCAACCACCACCAGCACCACCACCACCATCACCAGCACCCCACCACCCCAGCACCCCACCAGCTCATCCACAACCAGCACCACCACCAACACCACCACCACTCATCCACCACCACACCACCACCAACACCACCAGCACCACCACCAACACCAGCACCATTCAACCACCACGGGTATCGGGTAGGGTACGGGTATCGGGTAGGGTACGGGTATCGGGTAGGGTACGGGTATCGGGTAGGGTACGGGTATCGGGTAGGGTACGGTATCGGTGTAGGGTACGGGTATCGGGTAGGGTATCAGTAGGGTACGGGTATCGGGTATCGGGTAGGGTACGGGTATCGGGTAGGGTACGGGTAGGGTACGGGTATCGGGTAGGGTNCGGGTATCGGGTAGGGTACGGGTAGGGTACGGGTATCGGGTAGGGTANCGGGTATCGGGTAGGGTACGGGTATCAGGTAGGGTACGGGTATCAGGTAGGGTACGGGTATCGGGTAGGGTACGGGTATCGGGTATCGGGTAGGGTACGGGTATCGGTAGGGTACGGTATCGGGTACGGGTAGGGTACGGGTATCAGGTAGGGTACGGGTATCGGGTAGGGTACGGGTATCGGGTAGGGTACGGGTATCGGGTAGGGTACGGGTATCGGGTATCGGGTAGGGGTATCGGGTAGGGTACGGGTATCGGGTAGGGTACGGGTATCGGGTAGGGTACGGGTATCGGTAGGGTACGGGTATCGGGTAGGGTACGGTACGGTAGGGTACGGGTATCGGGTAGGGTACGGTACGGGTAGGGTACGGGTATCGGGTAGGGTACGGGTATCGGGTAGGGTACGGGTATCGGTAGGGTACGGGTAGGGTACGGGTATCGGGTAGGGTAGGGTATCGGGTAGGGTACGGGTAGGGTACGGGTATCGGGTAGGTACGGGTATCGGGTAGGGTACGGGTATCGGGTAGGGTACGGGTATCAGGTAGGGTACGGGTATCAGGTAGGGTACGGGTATCGGAGGGTACGGGTATCGGGTATCGGTAGGGTACGGGTATCGGGTAGGGTACGGGTATCGGTATCGGGTAGGGTACGGGTATCAGGTAGGGTACGGGTATCGGGTAGGGTACGGGTATCGGGTAGGGTACGGGTATCGGGTAGGGTACGGGTATCGGGTAGGGTACGGGTATCGGGTAGGGTACGGGCATCAGGTAGGGTACGGGTATCGGGTAGGGTACGGGTAGGGTAGGGTACGGGTATCGGGTAGGGTACGGGTATCGGTAGGGTANCGAGTATCGGGTAGGGTACGGGTATCGGGTAGGGTACGGGTATCGGGTAGGGTACGGGTATCGGGTACGGGTATCGGGTAGGGTACGGGTATCGGGTATCGGGTAGGGTACGGCTATCAGGTAGGGTACGGGTATCGGGTAGGGTACGGGTATCGGGTATCGGGTNGGGTACGGGTACGGGTAGGGTACGGGTATCGGGTATCGGGGTAGGGTACGGTATCGGGTAGGGTAGGGTATCGGGTAGGGTACGGGTACGGGTAGGGTACGGGTATCGGGTAGGGTACGGTATCGGGTAGGGTACGGGTATCGGGTAGGGTACGGTATCGGGTAGGGTACGGGTATCGGGTAGGGTAGGGTAGGGTAGGGTATCGGGTAGGGTAGGGTANGGGTATNGGGTAGGGTACGGGTAGGGTACGGGTATCGGGTAGGGTAGGGTATCGGGTAGGGTACGGGTAGGGTACGGGTATCGGGTAGGGTAGGGTAGGTAGGGTACGGGTAGGGTAGGGTAGGGTACGGGTAGGGTACGGGTATCGGGTAGGGTACGGGTATCGGTAGGGTACGGGTATCGGGTATCGGGTAGGGTACGGGTATCGGGTAGGGTACGGGTATCGGGTAGGGTACGGGTATCGGGTAGGGTACGGGTATCGGGTAGGGTACGGGTATCGGGTAGGGTACGGGTATCAGGTAGGGTACGGGTATCGGGTAGGGTACGGGTATCGGGTATCGGGTAGGGTACGGGTATCAGGTAGGGTACGGGTATCGGGTAGGGTACGGGTATCGGGTAGGGTAGGGTATCGGGTAGGGTACGGGTACGGGTAGGGTAGGGTATCGGGTAGGGTAGGGGTATCGGGTAGGGTACGGGTATCGGGTAGGGTACGGGTAGGGTAGGGTACGGGTATCGGGTAGGGTACGGTATCGGGTAGGGTACGGTATCGGGTAGGGTACGGTATCGGGTAGGGTACGGTAGGGTACGGGTAGGGTAGGGTACTGGTAGGGTACGGGTATCGGGTAGGGTACGGGNCGGGTAGGGTATCGGGTAGTCGGTAGGGTACGGGTATCGGGTAGGGTATGGGTAGGGTACGGGTATCGGGTAGGGTACGGGTATCGGGTAGGGTACAGGGTATCGGGTAGGGTACGGGTATCGGTAGGGTACGGGTATCAGGTAGGGTACGGGTATCGGTAGGGTAGGGTACGGGTATCGGTAGGGTACTGGGTACGGGTAGGGTACGGGTATCGGGTAGGGTACGGGTATCAGGTAGGGTATGGGTATCGGGTAGGGTACGGGTATCGGGTAGGGTACGGGTATCGGGTAGGGTACGGGTATCGGGTAGGGTACGGGTATCAGGTAGGGTACGGGTATCGGGTAGGGTAGGGTAGGGTAGGGTANCGGGTATCGGGTAGGGTATATCGGGTAGGGTACGGGTACGGGTAGGGTACGGGTATCAGGTAGGGTACGGGTATCGGTAGGGTACGGGTACCGGTANCGGGTNGGGTACGGGTATCGGGTAGGGTACGGGTATCCTATCGGGTAGGGTACGGGTACGGGTAGGGTACGGGTATCGGGTAGGGTAGGGTACGGTATCGGGTAGGGTACGGGTATGGGTAGGGTACGGGTTCGGGTAGGGTACGGGTATCGGGTAGGGTGGGTANCGGGTAGGGTACGGTATCGGGTAGGGTACGGGTATCGGGTAGGGTACGGTACGGTAGGGTACGGGTAGGGTAGGGTACGGTAGGGTAGGGTAGGGTACGGGTAGGGTAGGGTATCGGGTAGGGTACGGGTATCGGGTAGGGTACGGGTATCGGTAGGGTACGGGTAGGTACGGGTACGGGTAGGGTACGGGTANCGGGTAGGGTACGGGTACGGGTAGGGTACGGTATCGGGTAGGGTATCGGGTAGGGTACGGGTATCGGGTAGGGTACGGGTATCGGGTAGGGTACGGGTATCAGGTAGGTACGGGTATCAGGTAGGGTACGGGTATCGGGTAGGGTACGGGTATCGGGTATCGGGTAGGGTACGGGTACGGGTAGGGTACGGGTATACGGTAGGTAGGGTACGGGTATCGGTACGGGTACGGGTATCGGGTAGGGTACGGGTANCGGGTAGGGTACGGGTACGGGTAGGGTACGGGTATCGGGTAGGGTANCGGGTATCAGGTAGGGTACGGGTATCGGGTAGGGTACGGGTAGGGTAGGGTAGGTAGGGTAGGGTACGGGTACGGGTAGGGTACGGGTATCGGGTAGGGTACGGGTATCGGTAGGGTACGGGTACGGGTAGGGTACGGGTATGGCGGTAGGGTACGGGTACGGGTAGGGTACGGGTATCGGGTATCGGGTAGGGTACGGGTATCGGTAGGGTAGGTACGGGTAGGGTACGGGTACGGGTAGGGTACGGTATCGGGTAGGGTACGGGTATCGGGTAGGGTAGGGTACGGGTAGGGTAGGGTACGGTATCGGGTACGGTANGTAGCGGGTATGGTAGGGTACGGGTATCGGGTAGGGTACGGGTATCGGGTAGGGTACGGTACGGGTAGGGTACGGGTATCGGGTAGGTACGGTAGGGTACGGGTAGGGTACGGGTATCGGGTATCGGGTAGGTAGGGTACGGTAGGGTACGGGTAGGGTACGGGTATCGGGTAGGGTACGGGTATCGGGTAGGGTACGGGTAGGGTACGGGTATCGGTAGGGTACGGGTATCGGGTAGGGTACGGGTATCGGGTAGGGTACGGGTATCGGGTAGGGTACGGGTTCGGGTGGGTACGGGTATCGGGTAGGGGTTCGGGTATCGGGTAGGGTACGGGTATCGGGTGGGTACGGGTTCAGGTAGGGTATCGGGTATCAGGTAGGGTACGGGTATCGGGTAGGGTATGGGTATCGGGTATCGGGTAGGGTACGGGTATCGGGTAGGGTACGGGTATCGGGTATCGGGTAGGGTACGGGTATCAGTAGGGTACGGGTACGGGTACGGGTATCGGGTACCCGGTTGCGACCTCTGTGCTGAGATCCCTCTCGACGGAGCAGCTCCTCCTCTAGCCACGCCCCTCGTGGAACCTTCTCGATGGTTCCGGCACGTTCCCCTCTGACTCGCCATTACCTGTGACCCACATGTATCCCCGCTTGTGATGGATGCCCGCGAACCGGTGGTGGCCACGCGGTTACCCTTGCCGCTCTTTCATTACATCACCCCCCCCCCTAATTAAAAGACCAGCCGTCCCGGCTAGGGTCATTTACTTGATACAGCTATAGTGCTGTGACGGTTCCACCTGAAGACGGAAGCTTGTGTTGCCTCCGAAACGTCGTGATTTTTATTTTATTTCTATTTAACTTTTATTAATTTTATTTACCTCGAGTTCAAGTTTTCATTTGTTAGTTATAACCCTGTGAGGCATGCGGCTCTTGAGTCGGGTGCAACCGCAACAAACAAAATGTGAACACGGAACATCTTAAAGCGACGACGACCAACAGAAACATCCTGGAATAAACCAGCAAATATTGCCCCCAAAAAAAGTATTAAAACGCTGTGTACGAAAATCAGTGGTGCAAGCCAACAACAACCATAAGACAATTTAGACTAACCATGTTTTCGAATCACCAAAATAAAGCTACAAAAACAATGTAACAACAGTAATTATAGTAGCTGTGATTTAAAATGTAACAATACACGATATACATAGCACGTACGGTGATACCTCGGTTCACGAACGCTTCTGTTCACGAACAACTCGGTTCACGAACAGAAAAGTTCATAACAATATGCTTCGATTCACGAACAGGAGCCGCGGCCATTTTAATGCTATTTCCAGGCTGTCACGTGGTCGTGACTTCCTGTAGGAAGATCGTGGAGAGAAGAAGAGACACAGAAAGAAGTACTGTGAGTGCTGTTAAGACACTTCAGTGACTTTGCTTTTTGGTGTGTTTTTTAGCACATACAGTACTGTACTGTACTACTGTACTGTACTATACAATACTGTACTTACTGTACTACTGTACAGTATTGTACAGTTCACCCGTTTGAGTGCTTACTGAAGTCATCTCAAGCCAGGTTAGTGTTCTCTCTGTATACATTACTATACTGTACAGTACAGATGTGTATTGTCATTTGTTTCATATTTTTGTGCTTCAAAAACCAAAAAAAAAGGTCAGAACGGATTAACCGGATTTACATTGAACCCTGTGGGGAAATGTGCCTCGGTTCACGACCAATTCGGTTCGCGACCAGACTCAGTTCACGAATTAAGTTCGTGAACCGAGGTATCACTGTACGACCTAAGTGACTTTACCGAAAAAACCTCAAGAATAGGGTCAATACAGTTACGAGTAATGGAGAGACGCGGTAAGAACCCAGAGGTAAGTAATATAAGGACAAAGCGATACATTTAAGAATTAACTTTGAGAATAAAAGGAGTAAGACGAAACCCATAACGCAGGTAGGGTAATAACATGTCGGTAGGCAGGACCGGCAATGGAGGAGTAGACAGGACAGGGCATCCTTCCAGTCCTGCGGAACCCGTCCAGTGGCCCAGACTGTTCATAATCAACGATTTTTGGGTTTAGATCGCGTTTATTTATAAATGTGTCGTAACCCTCCACCACCCGACACGGCCAATCAGTAAAAATGTGTCACGTTGACAAAGACAAATAGTTCACTGCTTTTGTCAACGTGACACATTTTTACTGATTGGCCGTGTCGGGTGGTGGAGGGTTACGACACATTTATAAATAAACGCGATCTAAACCCAAAAATCGTTGATTATGAATAACATTGGTCGCGAAAGCCTACGTGTTAAACCGGCCCAGACTGTTGTTATGATGTCATGTAGGGCAGTCTGTGCACAAACGCCACCCTCCCTCAGCATTTCGCTTGGAGATCATCTCTGCCCGGTGCCTTTCCTGGTCTCAGACTCCGGATCGCCTTCAGTACTTCCTCAACAGATGGCACCTCAGCCAGCCACTCACAGGGGGTGACTTCTTCTTCCAATATTTTAACAGACACACACACAGGCACAGACACACACACAGACACACACACACAGACACACACACATACACACACAGACACACAGACAAAGATAAAGACACACACACACACAGACACACAGACACACACACACAGACACACAGACACACACACAGACACACACACACAGACACATACACACACAGACACACAGACACGCACACACACACACACAGACACACACAGACACACACAGACACAGACACACACACAGACACACACACAGACACGCACACACACAGACACACACACACACAGACACACACACAACACACACACAGACACGCACACACACAGACACACACACACACNGACACACACACNGACACACACAGACACACACACAGACACACAGACACACACACACAGACACACACACACACAGACGCACTCTCACACGCTCCACCCATCACGCGCCTCTCCGGGTCTCGTGGCCAGAACCCGGAACAAGGGAACGCAGCGACGGTGAGCGGCAGCACGCGCACACAGAGACACAGACACACAGAGACACAGAGACACACACAGACACACACACACACACAGAGACACACAGAGACACACACNGACACACACAGACACAGAGACACACACAGACACACAGACACACACAGAGACACAAAGAGAGAGACACACACACACAGAGACAGAGACACACACAGAGAGAGAGAGACACAGACAACACAGACACACACACATACACACAGAGAGACATACATATACACACACAGAGACATACACACACACAGAGACACACAAAGAGACACACAGAGACACACACAGACACACACACAGAGAGAGACACACACAGAGACACACACACACACAGACACACCACNGACACACACAGAGACACACACACACACAGACAGAGATACACATACAAACACACACAGAGACACACACACAGACACACACACAGAGAAAGACACAGACACAGAGACACACACACACACNGACACACACACACAGACACACACAGAGACNCACAGACACACACAGAGAGACACAACAGACACACACGACACACACAGAGACACACACACACACACATACACACAGACAGATNCAGACAGNCAGACACACACACNGAGAGATACACACACACAGATNCACACACACACAGAGATACACACAGAGAGATACACACACAGAGATGTAGACTGTATATATTAAGAATCCATACTCAATCTATAACTTTTACAAGGAATCGTGTCTGCAAACCAAAAAAACTCGCTCTGATAATATCTGTGGCATTGTCTTTTAGACTGATTGGTCCACGCCAGAGACATCTTTCTTTTGAGCCTCGTCTCAATGCCAATGATATTAAATTTCGATTTAAAGCTTTCGTGACTGCAGGGATTCATCTTCTTGGTTCTTTCGGTAAAGTCACGTAGAAGGGAAATAATAAAATAATAAAAATAAAACATAATAAAATAATTCTTACGACGTTTCGGCCACAACGCAAGCAGCCGTCCTCAGGTGAAAACCAGGTCTGTCGAGAAGACAGCGTCTGAATGAAACAGCACACGAGCTTGGAGCATATATATAAGCTGGGTTGGAGGCTTAAATAGACGCTCCAAGCCTGGAGTGTTTCATTCAGACTCTGTCTTCCCGACAGACCTGTTCTTCACCTGAGGACGGCTGCTTGCGTTGTGCCCGAAACGTCGTGAGAATAATTTTATCAATATTATTTTATTATTTCCCTTCTACGTGACTTTACCGAAAGAACCAAGAAGGCCAATGATAATATCAGAGTCTGTTATTTTGGTTTATTCTGCCACAAACAGTGGTTAATGCGACGGACTCCTTGTAAAAAGCTTTCAGTTTTGATGTTTTAATATCTGAACACCGCTATTTTAATCTGACTTGAAGCTTTCGTGATTACAGGATTTCATACTATTTGGTTCTTTAGGTAAATTCCACGTGGTAGAAATAAACAATTTTATGTTTTACCAACGTGACTTTACCGAAAGAACCAGAGAGTATGAGCACAACTGTTTTGTTGACAAATCAATTGTGTTCATACTCTCTTATTCTCACACTAGGCTCAAAAGAAAGCTGTCTCTGGTGTGGACCAATCAGTTTCAAAGACAATGCCCAATGATATTATCAGAGTCTGTTTCTTTGGTTTGCATTCTGACCACAAGCATCGTGGTTAACGCGACTCCTTGTAAAAAGGTTTCACTTTTGGTGTTTTAGCATCTTAACAGGTACGTGTACCCGTTTGCGACCCTGGTGCGGCCGGGTACGGGTAGATGGGTAGGCCGTGAGTCACTGGTGAGTCACCGTTTGTCACTCATTTGCCAACGTCTTGTCTCTTCTCACAATTCAACTTCCTAGAATCAACCCACCCGCGCCTGCAACGTGGCTTCATCCCAGAGGTCGCAATCGGGTACCCGATACCCGCCGGGTACGGGTAGGGTAGGGTAGGGTACGGGTAGGGTACGGGTAGGGTAGGGTAGGGTACGGGTAGGGTACGGGTACGGGTCGGGTACAGCCGGGTACGGGTAAGGTATGGGTACGGCCGGGTACGGGTAGGGTACGGGTACGCCGGGTACGGGTAGGGTACGGGTAGGGCGGGTACGGGTAGGGTACGGGTACGGCCGGGTACGGGTGGGTACGGGTACAGTACGGGTAGGGTACGGGTACAGCCGGGTACGGGTAGGGTACGGGTACGGCCGGGTACGGGTAGGGTACGGGTACAGCCGGGTACGGGTAGGGTACGGGTACGGCCGGGTATGGCTACCCGTTTGCGACCCTGGTGTGGCCGGTACGGGTAAGGAATCAAAACCCGTTTGCGACCTCTGACCTGTCCCCTGTGGAGTTATTGGCTAGGGGGTTGTGGTTAAGCCCTTACCAACTTGGCGTAAGCCCTTAAATAAACGTGGCACGAGCCCCTAACAGCAACCTGCCTCGGAGTCGTGAATTGCGCCGCAACACATGCATTGAACGTATCGTATCGTGGTAACCCTGAAATGAAAGCGCTAAAGCTACCTATCACACACACATGCATTGAACGTAACGTATCGTATTGTGCTGTACTCACCAAGGTTCTGTCCGTCGTCTGCACACTTGAACGATGTTAGGTTGTCGATGGCAATTTTGTCGTATCGCCATCGTGAGATCGAAATATCGTAAGTCGGACCCCATCGTAACTCGGGGACTATCTGTTTATAGACATATCTTTCGAGGTAAATGCTCTATACAGATACATATGTACATAGATACAACAACAACCGCCATTCGCCACTAAGTGGCGGTGACATCACCACGGCAATTGTGCCAGGCTAGGTGCACGTTAGGGCCAGATCGAGCCCGTGGCAGGGGTTGACCCACTGCCATGGCTGGCCGATGCACCACCTGTGCCCCCTACTGTGCCAACTTGCTGCGTTTTAGCCACCCGGCGCTTCGCTCGTTGTTGTGAGCGTCGCTCCTCTGCCCTCCGTTGTTGCTAGAGGGCGACTGCCTCCAACTGCCCAGCAGCAGCAGCGGACAAGAAAACCCGATGCTTCGTGCGGAGCGACATACCAGGTAGCTTCCACACAGCGCTACGCATCTGATTAAAAGATATTGCCGCTCGACTGATTTGGAGTCAGACCTCTGCTGTCAAACCGGTGCCGGTCTTCGGCACACTGCCCAGGTATTGAAAACTCTCCACTCTCTCCACAACTGCCCCATCACCGATTGGGAGTTGTGGGGTGGAGTGTCCGATGGTACAAAATACCCAGGCAAGTGCTTAGTTTTGGTGGGGCTGATGGTAAGGCCCCCATCTCTTAGTGGCACGCTCCAGTCTCAGCAGCAGCGTCTCCAACTCCTCTTCTGAATGAGCAGCTATTACCAAATCATCGGCATACATAACGTGGTTGACCAATAGGGAGCCATCCCTTGATCGCACCCGGGCGTCGATCAGCCTCCCATGATGCACGCCGGGTCTAGAGGAGTGGCAGCCTCTCCTCCGCAGTGAGCGTTCGAACATTCCACGTGGCCACCCACAGTGTTTTTTTGCTGTTTCTGGAGGAGCTCCGAGGGTGAAGATTCAGTCTCCTGGCTCCACCAAATGGGGTTTGGCCAGGAGACGTCATGGACGCCTGTCCCCCGAGGCCTCCGGCACAAGCTTAGTTAGATCTTTATTCCGCGGATTAGCGGTAATTTATTTGAGGGTAGACGGGGTTACCAGCCCCTCTACCCACCACCTCCAGTACCAGCACCACCACCAGCACCACCACCAGCACCATCACCACCACCATCTCCAGCACCACCACCACCACCGCTACAACCACCTCCAGTACCACCACCACCACCACCACCTCCAGTACCACCACCAGCACCAACCACCACCAGCACCACCACCAGCACCACCACCAGCACCATCACCACCACCATCTCCAGCACCACCACCACCACCGCTACAACCACCTCCAGTACCACCACCACCACCACCTCCAGTACCACCACCAGCACCAACCACCACCAGCACCACCACCAGCAGCACCACCAACACCACCACCAGCTCATCCACAACCAGCACCACCAGCACCACCACCAGCACCAACAACACCAGTACCACCGCCAACACCAGGACCACCACCACCAGCACCAACACCACCAGCACCACCACCACCACCACTAGCACCAGCAACACCACCATCAGCACCACCACCACCAGCTCATCCACCACCAACATCACCAGAACCACCACCACCAACACCACCACCTCTACCACCAGCACCACCAACACCACCACCAGCACCACCACCACCACGACCAACACTACCACCACCACCACCACTAGCTCACCCACCACCAGTACCACCACCATCACCACCACCAGCTCATCCACCAGCACCACCAGCACCACCACCACCACTAGCTCACCACCACCAGCACCACCACCACCACCAGCACCACCACCATCACCACCACCATCACCACCACCAGCTCATCCACCACCACCAGCACCACCACCAGCACCACCTCAACCACCACCAGCTCACCACCAGCACCACCAGCACCACCAGCACCACCACCAGCACCAACCACCACCAACATCACCACCAGAACCATCACCACGCCCGGCCACCCTTGTCTCCCCGTGGTGGATGCAGGACAGTCGTGGCGATGTCTGCGACGACGACGACGATGCTGGTGGCGCTGGTGGTGGTGGTCATTGCCATGGCGACCGCAGTGAGCGTGGAGGCAGCGCCGAGCGTGGAGACCGCAAGTGAGGACTGGGGGTGGTGGTGACTCAACACTGCACCATAGACTCAACACTGCCATAGACTCAACACTGCACCATAGACTCAACACTGCACCATAGACTCAACACTGCACCATAGACTCAACACTGCCCATAGACTCAACACTGCACCATAGACTCAACACTGCCCATAGACTCAACACTGCACCATAGACTCAACACTGCACCATAGACTCCCATAGACTCAACACTGCACCATAGACTCAACACTGCACCATAGACTCAACACTGCCCATAGACTCAACACTGCCCATAGACTCAACACTGCACCATAGACTCAGCACTGCACCATAGACTCAACACTGCCCATAGACTCAACACTGCCCATAGACTCAACACTGCACCATAGACTCAGCACTGCCCATAGACTCAGAACTGCACCATAGACTCAGAACTGCACCATAGACTCAGCACTGCACCATAGACTCAGCACTGCCCATAGACTCAACACTGCACCATAGACTCAACACTGCCCCATAGACTCAACACTGCACCATAGACTCAGCACTGCCCATAGACTCAACACTGCACCATAGACTCAGCACTGCCATAGACTCAGCACTGCCCATAGACTCAGCACTGCACCATAGACTCAGCACTGCACCATAGACTCAACACTGCCCATAGACTCAACACTGCCCCATAGACTCAACACTGCACCATAGACTCAACACTGCACCATAGACTCAACACTGCCCATAGACTCAACACTGCACCATAGACTCAGCACTGCACCATAGACTCAACACTGCCCATAGACTCAACACTGCACCATAGACTCAACACTGCACCATAGACTCAACACTGCACCATAGACTCAACACTGCACCATAGACTCAACACTGCACCATAGACTCAACACTGCACCATAGACTCAGCACTGCACCATAGACTCAACACTGCACTATAGACTCAACACTGCACCATAGACTCAACACTGCCCATAGACTCAACACTGCACCATAGACTCAACACTGCACCATAGACTCAGCACTGCACCATAGACTCAACACTGCACCATAGACTCAGCACTGCCATAGACTCAACACTGCACAAGACTCAACACTGCACCATAGACTCAGCACTGCACCATAGACTCAACACTGCCCATAGACTCAACACTGACCATAGACTCAACACTGCACCATAGACTCAACACTGCACCATAGACTCAACACTGCACCATAGACTCAGCACTGCACCATAGACTCAACACTGCACCATAGACTCAACACTGCACCAGAGACTCCCATAGACTCAACACTGCACCATAGACTCAACACTGCACCATAGACTCAGCACTGCCCATAGACTCAACACTGCATAGCATAGACTCAACACTGCACCATAGACTCAACACTGCCCATAGACTCCCATAGACTCAACACTGCACCATAGACTCAACACTGCATAGACTCCCATAGACTCAACACTGTCATAGACTCAACACTGCCCATAGACTCCCATAGACTCAACACTGCACCATAGACTCAACACTGCCCATAGACTCCCATAGACTCAACACTGTCATAGACTCAACACTGCCCATAGACTCCCATAGACTCAACACTGCACCATAGACTCAACACTGCCCATAGACTCCCATAGACTCAACACTGTCATAGACTCAACACTGCCCATAGACTCCCATAGACTCAACACTGCACCATAGACTCAACACTGCCCATAGACTCCCATAGACTCAACACTGTCATAGACTCAACACTGTCATAGACTCAACACTGCCATAGACTCAACACTGTCATAGACTCAACACTGCACCATAGACTCAACACTGCCCATAGACTCAACACTGCACCATAGACTCAGCACTGCACCATAGACTCAACACTGCCCATAGACTCAACACTGCCATAGACTCCCATAGACTCAACACTGCACCATAGACTCAACACTGCCCATAGACTCCCATAGACTCAACACTGTCATAGACTCAACACTGCCCACATAGACTCAACACTGCACCATAGACTCAACACTGCCCATAGACTCCCATAGACTCAACACTGTCATAGACTCAACACTGTCATAGACTCAACACTGCCATAGACTCAACACTGTCATAGACTCAACACTGCACCATAGACTCAACACTGCACCATAGACTCCCATAGACTCAACACTGTCATAGACTCAACACTGCACCATAGACTCCCATAGACTCAACACTGTCATAGACTCAACACTGCACCATAGACTCAACACTGTCATAGACTCAACACTGCACCAGACTCAACACTGCCCATAGACTCAACACTGCACCAGAGACTCAACACTGCCCATAGACTCAACACTGCACCATAGACTCCCATAGACTCAACACTGTCATAGACTCAACACTGCACCATAGACTCCCATAGACTCAACACTGTCATAGACTCAACACTGCACCATAGACTCCCATAGACTCAACACTGTCATAGACTCAACACTGCACCATAGACTCAACACTGTCATAGACTCAACACTGCACCATAGACTCAACACTGCCCATAGACTCAACACTGCACCAGAGACTCAACACTGCCCATAGACTCAACACTGCACCATAGACTCCCATAGACTCAACACTGTCATAGACTCAACACTGCACCATAGATTCCCATAGACTCAACACTGTCATAGACTCAACACTGCACCATAGACTCCATAGACTCAACACTGTCATAGACTCAACACTGCACCATAGACTCAACACTGTCATAGACTCAACACTGCACCATAGACTCAACACTGCCCATAGACTCAACACTGCACCAGAGACTCAACACTGCCCATAGACTCAACACTGCACCATAGACTCAACACTGCACCAGAGACTCAACACTGCCCATAGACTCAACACTGCCCATAGACTCAACACTGCCCATAGACTCAACACTGCACCATAGACTCAACACTGCACAATAGACTCAACACTGCCCATAGACTCAACACTGCCCATAGACTCAACATTGCCCATAGACTCAACACTGCCATAGACTCAACACTGCACCATAGACTCAACACTGCACCATAGACTCAACACTGCACCAGAGACTCAACACTGCCATAGACTCCCATAGACTCAACACTGCACCATAGACTCAACACTGCACCATAGACTCAACACTGCACCATAGACTCAACACTGCACCATAGACTCAACACTGCCATAGACTCAACACTGCACCATAGACTCAACACTGCACCATAGAGTCAACACGGCACCATAGACTCAACACTGCACCATAGACTCAACACTGCACCATAGACTCACCACTGCACCATAGACTCAACACTGCACAATAGACTCAACACTGCACCGTAGACTCAACACTGCACCATAGACTCAACACTGCCCATAGACTCCCATAGACTCAATACTGCACCATAGACTCAACACTGCCCATAGACTCCCATAGACTCAACACTGCACCATAGACTCAACACTGCACCATAGACTCAACACTGCCCATAGACTCCCATAGACTCAACACTGCACCATAGACTCACCACTGCACCGTAGACTCAACACTGCACCATAGACTCAACACTGCCCATAGACTCCATAGACTCAATACTGCACCATAGAGTCAACACTGCACCATAGACTCAACACTGCCCATAGACTCCCATAGACTCAACACTGCACCATAGACTCAACACTGCACATAGACTCAACACTGAACATAGACTCCCATAGACTCAACACTGCCCATAGACTCAACACTGCACCATAGACTCAACACTGCACCATAGACTCAACACTGCACCATAGACTCAACACTGCACCATAGACTCAGCACTACCCATAGACTCCCATAGACTCAACACTGCACCATAGACTCAACACTGCACCATAGACTCAACACTGCCCATAGACTCCCATAGACTCAACACTGCACCATAGACTCAACACTGCCATAGACTCCCATAGACTCAACACTGCACCATAGACTCAACACTGCCCATAGACTCAACACTGCACCATAGACTCAACACTGCACCATAGACTCAACACTGCACCATAGACTCAACACTGCACCATAGACTCAACACTGCACCATAGACTCAACACTGCACCATAGACTCAGCACTGCACCATAGACTCAACACTGCACCATAGACTCAACACTGCACCATAGACTCAACACTGCACCATAGACTCAACACTGCCCATAGACTCCCATAGACTCAACACTGCACCATAGACTCAACACTGCCCATAGACTCCCATAGACTCAACACTGCACCATAGACTCAACACTGCCCATAGACTCAACACTGCACCATAGACTCAACACTGCACCATAGACTCAACACTGCACCATAGACTCAACACTGCACCATAGACTCAGCACTACCCATAGACTCCCATAGACTCAACACTGCACCATAGACTATTCTTCTTCTTTAGTGCTGCCTAACGGCGTGTGCGACTTCACGATGATATTGGTCCCGGTCTAGCACGGCGTGTAGAGTTTGTGCTGCTGTTGTTAATTGTAGCCATGTTTTGATGTTACTGAGCCATGTCGTTTTTGGCCGTCCTGGTCGTTTTTTTCCTTCGATTTTTCCTTCCAGGATTTGCTTTAATAGCTGGAATTTGTGGTCGTTTGGGGCAATGTGGCCTAGGTAGTAACACTTCCTGCTAATGATGGTCTTCAGCAGTTGCCTGTCAGTGCTCATATCTTGCACAACTTGTATATTGGTGGTTTTGGCTGTCCATGGGATTTTCAGCATTCTTTGATACAGCCACATTTCGAAAGCTTCGAGCCTTTTTGTTGCTGTTGTTGTCAATGTCCACGTCTCTACTCCGTACAGCAAAATTGACCAGATGTAGCATTTCAGTGTGCGCAGTTTCAGTGATGTACTCAAGTTGCGGTCTGCAAGGAGTGTTTTCCATTTAATAAATGCTTGCCTTGCTTGTTCAATTCTGCTCTTGGAGGGCGACTTCATGGTTCAACTGATCGTCAATGATTACACCAAGGTATTTAAATCGGTGTACTTGTTCCAATTTTTCGCTGCCAAGCTTGATTGTTATTTCGCTTGTAGTTCGGCTGACCTTCATAACCTTTGTTTTCTTTTTATTAATTCGTAAGCCCCATATTTGACTCTCTGTGGCAACCTCGTCCAAGATTTGTTGTAGGTCTTGTTCCGAATCGGCCAGCAGTGCAGTGTCGTCGGCATACCTGATGTTGTTGATGTATTGTCCATTGACTTTAATACCAATGTTTTATCTGCTAGTGTTCGATCAAAAATCTGCTCCGAGTAGATGTTTAAAAGACTGGGTGACAGTGGGCAGCCTTGTCGTACACCTTTTTGTATTGGTGTTGGGTCTGTCAATTCGTTGTCATATCGGAGTTGGGCTGTTTGCTTCCAATAAAGAGCAATGATGAAGTTGATGTCGTTTTTATCTAGTCCCAGTTGTTTTAATAGAGCTGCTAGTCGGTCGTGGTCGACTGAGTCAAAGGCTTTCTCGTAATCTATGAAGCAGATGTACACTTCTTTCTGATGTTCGTAGCATCGCTGTAGTAGTATCTGTAGACAGAAGATTGCTTCTCTTGTGCCGAGTCCTTTGCAGAAGCCAAACTGTGTGTTCTTCAATGCATTTTCGCATGTGGAGCGTATGCGCTGTTGGATCACCTTCAGGAAGACTTTCAGCACGTGGCTCATCAAGCTTATCAGTCTGTAGTCCTCGCATTTCCGGCTTGTTGCTTTCTTTGGTATGGCCACAAAAATGGATTGTAGCCAGTCGGATGGAATTTTATTGCCAATGTATATTTGGTTGTACCAATTAGTCCGTTGTCGTTGAGCAATTCTACATGGATTGTGTCGGGCCCGCACGCTTTGCCTGACTTAGCTGTTTTGATTGCATGTTCTACTTCTGATGTTAAAATGTGTAGAACGTCTTTCGACATCTGTTGGTCTTTTTCTGCAGGTGTTCTCGCGGCGCCATAGAGCTTGTGTATATAGTTTGTCCAGGTGTCCATTTTTTCTTGTTTATTTAGGATTGGTTGGTTGTTGTCCGCATACAAGGTAGCTGTTGGGGCTGGTCTGTAGATGTTACCAGCTTCTTTGAGCTTCTTGTGCAGAGTAAAATTGTCATGTTTTTTAATTAGTTCTTCCATCTCGGCGCATTGTTCTTCCATCCACTTTTCTTTTGCCTGTCGGATTGCTTCTCTGATCTTCTGTTGCATTTGTTTGTACTTCTCCAAGTTGTTATTTTTGTACATTCTTCGTTTGCTCATTAGATCGAGAATACAATGTGTCATCCATCGTTGTTTCTTTTTCGGTGGCTGATGTCCCAGCATGACTTCTGTTGTTTCTGTGATGCATTGTTTGAACGAGCGCCAGTACTCCTGAACGTCTGCTGTTTCTGTTGTTATTGAGCGGATGCTATCGTTGAGATGTTGCTGTACTTGTCTTTTATCGGCGCTGTTCTTCAGTTTCTCCAGGTCTGCTCGTCTCGTCTTTGTACATTGTATTGATCGCAATTTGAGTCTTATTGTAGCTGTTACTGGGTTATGATCTGACGATATATCGGCTCCAGGGTAGGTTTTTGCTGTAATCACACTGGACTTAAACCTGATGTTAATTAGGATATAATCGATTTGGTTCCTGACGATGTTGTTGTCGGAGTCTTGCGGCGAGGTCCACGTGTACAGTCGTCGAGATGTCATAGACTCAACACTGCACCATAGACTCAACACTGCACCATAGACTCAACATTGCCCATAGACTCAGCACTGCCCATAGACTCAACACTGCACCATAGACTCAGCACTGCCCATAGACTCAACACTGTCATAGACTCAACACTGCCCATAGACTCAACACTGTCATAGACTCAACACTGCCCATAGACTCAACACTGTCATAGACTCAACACTGCCATAGACTCAACACTGCACCATAGACTCATAGACTCAGCACTGCACCATAGACTCAACACTGCACCATAGACTCAGCACTGCCCATAGACTCAACACTGTCATAGACTCAACACTGCACCATAGACTCAACACTGTCATAGACTCAACACTGCACCATAGACTCCATAGACTCAACACTGTCATAGACTCAACACTGCACCATAGACTCAACACTGTCATAGACTCAACACTGCCCATAGACTCAACACTGCCCATAGACTCAACACTGTCATAGACTCAACACTGCCCATAGACTCAACACTGCCATAGACTCAACACTGCACCATAGACTCAACACTGAGACTCAACACTGCACCATAGACTCAACACTGCCCATAGACTCAACACTGTCATAGACCCAACACTGCCCTGAGACTCAACACTGCCCATAGACTCAACACTGTCATAGACTCAACACTGCACCATAGACTCAACACTACCCATAGACTCAACACTGACCATATACTCAACACTGCACCATAGACTCAACATTGCCCATAGACTCAACATTGCCCATAGACTCAACACTGCCCATAGACTCAACACTGCACCATAGACTCAACACTGCCCATAGACTCAACACTGCACATAGACTCAACACTGCCCATAGACTCAACACTGCCCATAGACTCAACACTGCCCATAGACTCAACACTGCCCATAGACTCAACACTGCCCATAGACTCAACACTGCACCAGAGACTCAACACTGCACCAGAGACTCAACACTGCATAGACTCCCATAGACTCAACACTGCACCATAGACTCAACACTGCACCATAGACTCAACACTGCACCATAGACTCAACACTGCACCATAGACTCAACACTGCCCATAGACTCAACACTGCCATAGACTCAACACTGCACCATAGACTCAACACTGCACCATAGACTCAACACTGCCCATAGACTCAACACTGCCCATAGACTCAACACTGCCCATAGACTCAACACGGCNCCATAGACTCAACACTGCCCATAGACTCAACACTGCCCATAGACTCAACACTGCACCATAGACTCAACACTGCACCATAGACTCAACACTGCCCATAGACTCAACACTGCACCATAGACTCAACACTGCACCATAGACTCAACACTGCACCATAGACTCAACACTGCCCCATAGACTCAACACTGCACCATAGACTCAACAATGCCCATAGACTCAACACTGCCATAGACTCAACACTGCACCATAGACTCAACACTGCACCATAGACTCAACACTGCCCATAGACTCAACACTGCACCATAGACTCAACACTGCACCATAGACTCAGCACTGCACCATAGACTCAACACTGCACCATAGACTCAACACTGCCCATAGACTCAACACTGCACCATAGACTCAACACTGCACCATAGACTCAACACTGCCCATAGACTCAACACTGCGCCATAGACTCAACACTGCACCATAGACTCAACACTGCACCATAGACTCAACACTGCACCATAGACTCAACACTGCCCATAGACTCAACACTGCACCATAGACTCAACACTGCCCATAGACTCAACACTGCCCCACAGACTCAACACTGCACCATAGACTCAACACTGCCCATAGACTCAACACTGCACCAGGGGTTCAACCTCCTCCTCCCCATGGGCTCTCCCCCCCACCCCCCCCCCCCCCGTCTCTGCNAGATGGACGTTCCGTTTCGCCTCTTACTACACCACATTCCTGCAGAGGGAAAAGCGGCGCCTCGTTTGGGGGTTCGGCAACCCCTCCCGCGTGGTGGTGGTNCTCTACCGGGCCGGTCTCGACACGCCGAGCCGGGGNTCCCGTGCAGAGACACGAGGCCAACNTGTCGACAGGTCTCACACGCCGTTCTCATCCCTTACACTCTCCTCTAGACTCACACTCACTCTAGACTCTCACTCTAGACTCACACTCACCTAGACTCACTCTCTATCAATCTAGACTCTAACTCTAGACCATCTCTACCAATCTAGATTAATCTAGACCAGAACATCCAGGCGAGGAGTCAACNCCANCCACTTGNAGTTCTGGGATCGAACCCACACTCCTGTGTACCAGGCAAGAGTCACTCTCTAGCCACCGTGGCGTCAGGGTTGGCCACGACTGACAGGCAAGAGTCACTTAGCACGTGGTGATTTATCGAACCCACATCCTGTGTACGCAAGGTAGTCAACATCTCCTAGCCACTGTGGTGTCAGGGTTTCCGGGAAACCCACGACCTCCTGTGTACAGGCGAGGTAGTCAACCTCCTAGCCACTGTGGTGTCAGGGTTGGGATCGAACCACGACCTCCTGTGTACCAGGCGAGGTAGTTAACATCTCAACTTGGGAAAGAGAGACACTCAAACTCCAAATATGCAGCAGCAGGCGTCAGGGTTGGGATCGAACCCACGACCTCCTGTAGACCAGGCGAGGTAGTTGACATCTCAACTTGGGAGAGAGAGACACTCAAACTCCAAATATACAGCAGGCGTCAGGGTCGGGATCGAACCCACGACCTCCTGTAGACCAGGCGAGGTCGTTGACATCTCAACTTGGGAGAGAGAGACACTCAAACTCCAAATATACAGCAGCAGGCGTCAGGGTCGGGATCGAACCCACGACCTCCTGTAGAGCAGGCGAGGTCGTTGACATCTCAACTTGGGAGAGAGAGACACTCAAACTCCAAATATACAGTGGCAGCAGGCGTCAGGGTTGGGACCGAACCCACGACCTCCTGTAGACCAGGCGAGGTCGTTGACATCTCAACTTGGGAGAGAGAGACACTCAAACTCCAAATATACAGCAGCAGGCGTCAGGGTCGGGATCGAACCCACGACCTCCTGTAGACCAGGCGAGGTAGTTGACATCTCAACTTGGGAGAGAGAGACACTCAAACTCCAAATATACAGCAGCAGGCGTCAGGGTCGGGATCGAACCCACGACCTCCTGTAGACCAGGCGAGGTCGTTGACATCTCAACTTGGGAGAGAGAGACACTCAAACTCCAAATATACAGCAGCAGGCGTCAGGGCTGTGTCGAACCCACGACCTCCTGTAGACCAGGCGAGGTAGTTGACATCTCAACTTGGGAGAGAGAGACACTCAAACTCCAAATATACAGCGGCAGCAGGCATCGTCAGGGTTGGGATCGAACCCACGACCTCCTGTAGACCAGGCGAGGTCGTTGACATCTCAACTTGGGAGAGAGAGGCACTCAAACTCCAAATATACAGCGGCAGCAGGCATCGTCAGGGTCGGGATCGAACCCACGACCTCCTGTAGACCAGGCGAGGTAGTTGACATCTCAACTTGGGAGAGAGAGACACTCAAACTCCAAATATACAGCGGCAGGCATCGTCAGGGTCGGGATCGAACCCACGACCTCCTGTAGACCAGGCGAGGTAGTTGACATCTCAACTTGGGAGAGAGAGACACTCAAGCTCCAAATATACAGCAGCAGGCATCGTCAGGGGTCTGTGTCGAACCCACGACCTCCTGCGTAGCAGGCGAGGTAGTCAACATCTCCTAGCCACTGTGGTGTCAGGGTTTGGGATCGAACCCACGACCTCCTGTGTACCAGGCGAGGTAGTCAACATCTCCTAGCCACTGTGGCATCAGGGTTTCGGATCGAACCCACGACCTCCTGTGTACCAGGCGAGGTAGTCAACATCTCCTAGCCACTGTGGTGTCAGGGTCGAGATTGAACCCACGACCTCCTGTAGACCAGGCGAGGTCGTTGACATCTCAACTTGGAGAGAGAGGCACTCAAACTCCAAATATACAGCGGCAGCAGGCATCGTCAGGGTCGGGATCGAACCCACGACCTCCTGTAGACCAGGCGAGGTCGTTGACATCTCAACTTGGGAGAGAGAGACACTCAAACTCCACATATACAGCGGCAGCAGGCATCGTCAGGGGTCTGTGTCGAACCCACGACCTCCTGTGAACCAGGCGAGGTCGTCAACATCTCCTCGCCAGCGCCGTGTGGGGCTACCGCGGGAAACTTTTCTGTGACCTCTGTGACCTCGACCTCCGTGACCTCTGTGACCTCCACCGTGACCTCTGTGACCTCCTCGACCTCCGTGACCTCCTCCGTGACCTCCTCTGTGACCTCCTCCATGACATCCTCCGTGACTCCATGACCTCCGTGACCTCCTCGACCTCCTCTGTGATCTCCTGCATGACCTCCGTGACCTCCTCTGTGATCTCCTGCATGACCTCCGTGCCCTCCTCTGTGACCTCCTGCATGACCTCTTCGACCTCCGTGACCTCCTCCATGACCTCTTCCGTGACCTCCGTGACCTCCGTGACCTCCTCCGTGACCTCCGCCCCCAGGCCTGGGCACGTGGTCCGTGACCCTGAAGCCGACGGTGGCGGGCGGCCCTACTCCCTGGAGGCCACGGAGCTGGAGGCCCGGGGGTCGTGACCCTGGGGTCGTGACCCCCGGGTCGTGGCCTCCGCGTGACCCTGAGCGACCTGCTCTTTGGCGACGTGTGGCTCTGCGGGGGCAGAGCAACATGGAGATGACCGTGAAACGGTGGGGGGGGGGGGGNTGGGTGGGTGGGTGGTGGNTGGTGTGTGGGTGAGTGGGTGGGTGGTGGGTGGGTGGGTGGGTGGTGGTTGGTGTGTGGGTGGTGGGTGCGTGAGTGGGTGGTGGGTGGGTAGTGGGTGGTGGGTGGGTGAGTGGGTGGGTGGGTGGGTGAGTGGGTGGGTGGGTGGGTGAGTGGGTGGGTGGGTGGTGAGTGGGTGGGTGGGTGGGTGAGTGGGTGGGTGGGTGGGTGGGTGGGTGGGTGAGTGGGTGGGTGGGTGGGTGGGTGGGTGAGTGGGTGGGTGGGTGGGTGAGTGGGTGGGTGAGTGGNTGGGTGAGTGGGTGGGTGGGTGGGTGGGTGAGTGGTGGGTGAGTGAGTGGGTGGGTGGGTGGGTGGGGGGTGGAGTGGGTGGGTGGTGAGTGGGTGGGTGGGTGGTTGAGTGAGCGTGGGTGGTGGGTGGGTGGGGGTGGGTGGGTGGGTGAGTGGGTGGGTGGGGTGGGGGGTGGGTGGGTGGTGAGTGGGTGGGTGAGTGGGTGGGTGGTGGGGGTGGGTGGTGTGTGGGTGGGTGGGTGAGTGGNTGGGTGGTGGGTGAGTGGGTGGNTGGTGGGTGGTGGGTGGNTGGGTGGGTGAGTGGGTGGGTGGGTGGGTGAGTGGGTGGTGGGTGAGTGGGTGGNTGGGTGGGTGGTGGGTGGGTGGGTGGGTGGTGGGTGGTGGTGGGTGGTGGGTGGGTGGTGGGTGGNTGGGTGGGTGGGTGAGTGGTGGGTGAGTGGTGGGTGGGTGGGTGGGTGGGGGGTGCGNTGAGTGGGTGGTGGGTGAGTGGTGGGTGGGTGGGTGGGTGGTGGGTGAGTGGGTGAGTGGTGAGTGGTGGGTGGTGGTGGGTGGGGAGGGGTGGTGGGTGGGTGGGTGGNTGGGTGGGTGGGGGGGGGGGTGGGGGTGAGTGGGTGGNTGGTGGGTGAGTGGGTGGGTGGGTGGNTGAGTGGGTGGGTGGGTGGGTGGGGGGTGGGTGGTGGGTAGGGGGGTGGGTAGGGTGGGGGGGGGGGGTGAGTGAGTGGGTGGGTGAGTGGGGGGGTGGGNTGGGTGGTGGGTGGGGTGGGTGGGTGGGTGGGCTGGGTGGGTGNNGTGGGGGGGTGGTGGGTGGGNTGGGTGGGTGGTGGNGGGGTGGGTGGGTGGGTGGGTGGGGGGTGGGGGGGNTGGGGTGGGGGGGNGGGGNTGGTGAGGGGGGTGAGTGGGGGNGGGGGTGGGGTGGGGGTGGGTGGGGGGGGGGGTGGGTGGGTGGGTGGTGAGTGGGTGGNTGAGTGNGTGGGTGGGGGTGGTGGTGGGTGGTGTGGNTGGGGGGTGGGTNGGGTGGTGTGTGGGGGGTGGGGGTGGGTGGTAGGGGTGGNTGGGGGTGGGTGGGTGGGTGGGTGAGTGGGTGGGGGTGGGTGGGTGGGGGGGTGATGGGTGGGTGGTTGTGTGAGGTGGGGTGNAGTGGGGTGGNTGGGGAGCGGTAGTGTGGTTAGCGCGTGCGTATGAACCCGGCGACACGAGTTCGATTCCCGCTCACGGCCAACACCAGTGACGATTATCTGAACCGGTNTCGGGCCTCCCTGGTCGACTCAGCCTCAAAGAGTACCTGGTGCGGTGTGTAAACATCGCCACTGGGAGACAAAGGCGCGNGGCGTGGTGCTGGCCACCGCCCCCTTGTGTGCCGTGCCGGCCTTCATAGGGTCGCTAACAGCACTTGCCCCTAAGTCTGTTAAGGCTATACGGGGGATCTTTGTGTGTCTGTGTGTGTGTGTGTCTGTGTGTGTGTGTATAGTGTGTGCGTGTCTGTGTGTCTGTGTGTTTGTGTGTGTGTCTGTGTGTGTCTGTGTGTGTGTGTCTATGTGTGTGTCTGTGTGTGTCTGTGTGACTCTGTGTATGTNTTGTGTGTATGTGTGTGTCTGTGTGTACTGTGTGTGTGTCTGTGTGTCTGTCTGGTGTGTCTGTGTGTCTGTGTGACTGTGTGTGTGTGTCTGTGTGTGTGTCTGTGTGTGTGTCTGTGTGTGTGTCTGTGTGTGTGACTGTGTGTGTGTCTGTGTGTGTGTCTGTGTGTGTGTGTGTGTCTGTGTGACTGTGTGTGTGTGTCTGTGTGTGTGTCTGTGTGTGTGACTGTGTGTGTGTCTGTGTGTGTGTNTGTGTGTCTGTGTGTATGTGTGTGTGTCTGTGTGATGTGTGTGTGTGTTCTGTGTGTCGTGTGTGTGTCTGTGTGTCTGTGTGTTGTGTGTGTGTGTGTGTGTCTGTGTGACTGTGTGTGTGTGGTGTGTGTGTCGGTGTGTGTGTGTCTGTGTGTCTGTGTGTGTGTCTGTGTGTGTGTCTGTGTGTGTGTCTGTGTTCTGTCTGTGTGTGTGTCTGTGTGACTGTGTGTGTGTGTCTGTGTGTGTGTCTGTGTGTGTGTGTGTGTGTGTCTGTGTGTGTGTCTGTGTGTCTGTGTGTCTGTGTGTGTGTGTGTGTCTGTGTGTGTGNGTGTGTCTGTGTGTGTGTGTGTGTGTGTGTCTGTGTGTGTGTCTGTGTGTGTGGTGTGTGACTGTGTGTGTGTCTGTGTGTGTGTCTGTGTGTGTGTCTGTGTGTCTGTGTGTCTGTGTGAGTGTGTGTGTGTCGTGTGTCTGTGTGTGTGTGTGTCTGTGTGTGTGTCTGTGTGTGTGNCTGTGTGTGTGTGTGTCTCTGTGTGTGTGTGACTGTGTGTGTGTGTGTGTCTGTGTGTGTGTCTGTGTGTGTCTGTGTGTGTGTCGTGTGTGACTGNGTGTGTGTGTCTGTGTGTGTGTCTTGTGTGTCTGTGTGTCTGTCTGTGTGTGTGTCTGTGTGTGTGTGTGTGTGTCTGTGTGTCTGTGTGTGTGTTGTGTGTGTGTCTGTGTGTCTGTGTGTCTGTGTGTCTGTGTGTGTGTGTGTGTGTGTGTCTAGTGTGTGTGGTGTGTGTGTGTGTGTGTGGTGTGTGTGTCNGTGTGTGTGTCTGTGTGTGTGAGTCATGTGTGTGTGTGTCTGTGTGTGTGTGAGTGTGTGTCTGTGTGTGTCTGTGTGTGTGTCTGTGTGTCTGTGTGTCTGTGTGTGTGTCTGTGTGTGTGTCTGTGTGTCTGTCNGTGTGTGTGTCTGTGTGACTGTGTGTGTGTGTCTGTGTGTGTGTCTGTGTGTGACTGTGTGTGTCTGTGTGTGTGTCTGTGTGTGTGTCTGTGTGTGTGTGCTACAGGTAATGAACTCCAGCTGGGAGCTAGCCCAGGCGTGGCGCTACCCGCGTGTGCGTCTCTTCGCCGTGTCGCTGGAGCAGTCGACGCAGCCGCTTACCGACCTGTCGCGTGTCGACCTGCCCTGAGCATCCCACGGCCGGTGAGGGGGGGGGCGGGGGGGGGGAGTGGGGGTTACGGGGGTCACAGAGGGGGGGAGGTCACGAGGGCGGGGCGGGGGGGGCGGGGGGGGGTCACAGAGGGGGGGTGGAGGTCACGAGGGGGGGGTCACGGAGGAGGGGGTGGGAGTTCACAGATATATCTGTCTGTCTGTCTCTCTCTGTCTCTGTCTCTGTCTGTCTCTATTTGTCTCTGTGTCTCTCTCTCTATCTTTGTCTCTCTGTATTTCTCTCTGTCTCTCTGTCTCTCTCTGTCTTTCTCTATCTCTCTCTGTCT